>NXFV01001003.1:0-39125 GCA_002803225.1 Gamarada debralockiae | reverse complement strand
AAGTCGAAAGTGCATATATACATCTAAATTTTTGACGAACACTTACCGGAACAGACTGTACAACAGATTCAGGAACTCCCACTTTCCTGCACGGGTAGCATAGTATCCCTCTGCTAACCTCTTGCACTCGATATCCAAAGCTAATTTCGCCCTCTGGCCTCTTCAATAATTGCCTCACAAATGCCGGTATGCCATCAGCACAGGTAGGCTCAACGTCATTTGCTGAGCCTGATAGACAGTGGACCAGGGTCTCCAGATTGGTCTTTGATTCCACACCAGTGGGAAGTGAGGCGGCTTTCGTATTGATCATTGTGATGGCGGGGTCAAGAGCGCCAGAGATGGCTCAGTGATTGTGGATTGGTTGGAAGAGGATTTGGGGGGCTGAAGGTGTCCGTAGACGTGTCTTGACGCCTTGGGCCTGGGTTGCTGTGATAGGGGACTGCCCGGAACGACAACCCGGTCGAGAGGAGAGAGGCAGCTCCTGACTTGGGTTATTTTTGAATGCCATGGTCCTAGCGCTTTTGGTCTCACAATATCGATACTTTTGAGATATTTTGGTGGAGCGGGTCAGCGGAGTGAAGGCAGCTTAGTTCGTTGGCCATCTCGTTACAGGAAGTCCCTCTGGATACAGGCGACAGAGGGATAATGAACGACGCTGGGTTCCGGATTTCTGCACCGTATGCTGCATTTACGAGCAGGTTGTTGTCACTTCCGGAAGGAGAACATTGCAGTACAGTGAAAGGTCATGTGATCTATCTTTTTCTCCATTTGCCTATCTGGCTGCTAGTCTGGTGAGTGGCTTCCGAATCCAAAGAGCAACGTAAAGTCTTACCCAAGTTCGTAGATCATTCTGCTCTCATCCAACTCCAGCAAAAGAACGTGACTGCCTCTCGCTCCCCTCGAGATCCGACCCAGATTCTCGCTTCATATTTTCTCCAATTCCCCCGCCATCTCCTTGGCAAAACACACACCCACCGCGAAAAGTCTTCATCTACCCCACCGTCAGCTCCCCACTGCTATACCTATTGATCGAGGCGGAGAAATCACTCTTCGCCTTATTCGACGCAATATACAGCTCACGCAACCTCGCCCCTTTGGCATTCAATGCAAAGTCTACCTCCGGCTCCGTCAAACCGCGAGCCAAGTACTCAGAAATATTCGGGAATAGGCACTCTTCAGCTCTTTTCCTTTCCAAACACCACGCAAAGATCTCGAGGCTGTGGACTCCTTGATTCATGCTGGCAGCTGTGGCACGAGCTCTGATGCTGGCGACGTTCTCAGCGAGTAGTTATTGTGACGTTCTCCGAGCCGGCGATGTATTACCGGAGCCTTCGTTCCCGTAGCCTTGGTTGACGGGTTGGGTGTTTCTTGCCCCCGCACGCGTCGTCATACCGCTGTGCTGTTGCGACGGCGGCACCACGACCGGAGAGAAGACTCTTGGGCGAGATGGGAGAGAGGCGTCTTTGTTATGGTCGTGGTTGAATGACATTGCAGTCAGGTTTCAATTTTGGAATTCTCTGCGTGGAAATTCTTGATGAATAGGGAAATACTGAAGGACTCTGGGGAGGAGTGGTGGTATGGCAACATACTTATCCTGGCACAGGCTACAGAGATGACAACGAACTGGGCTTACTTCTTGACCTCTTCACCGTTGAATGGATCTAGGACACACGTTGCTCAACGAGGATCATGAAAGGGAAACCACGAATGTTCTTAGTTGTAGTCCTTCGGAGAATGTGTTTGAAGAGTGATGTGGATTGAATTCTTTGTGCTGAAAACCCTCTCAGCATCCATGGGTAACCGATGACAAAGTTCTCATCCTTTACAAAAGACGAATTCTGTTTCATCTTCTCAGCCATCTTTCTAGAAAGCAAAATGACATACCTCACAAAATCCCCCATCTCCCCCGGGCTCAGCATTCTCAAACATTCTTTCCATCTCCACTACCGTGATTTCTATGGTTTCGCGACCCATCTGTGGGTCAGAATGACTTACAATTGCCTGCCCCTGCACTATCGAGGCAGAGCTTCCCTTCTCAATGACCAGACCTTGCAACCCCATGTGTGAGGAGGGCTGGATATTATTTAATCTAATGTCGCGAGCGTTTGTGTACCAGGCTATTCTCTTCCAAGACTCTACTTTCACGTTCTCTCAAACACAAAAATTTTCCATTGCGGACTCTCTTTCCGTTCGGAAAACCTTTCTTGCGTTCTCGCACTTCCTCGAGCCATTCAGCGTGCCACTGACAAGACCTTTTAGAACATGGATGATCAGCACCAAGAACCTGTACTCTGCCTTCTTTAGTAATTTTCATCAAAGAAATTGCTCCCTCATATTTGCCCTGGCCGTGAAGATTCCACGCTAGATTGTTGAGAGTTGAAAGCGTATCTGGATGCTCCTCTTTGAGGGCTGCCTCCATTCCCGTAAGGGCTTCTCGATGCAACTCCTCAGCTTCAATATATCTCCGCTGAGCATCCAAAGCCACTCCAAGATTTGTAATGGTGTTCAGCGTGTCTGGGTGGCCTCTGCCAAGGATCATTTCCCTTCCTTCCAATACTTGTCGATGTATCTTCTCTGCTTCGACGCCCTTCCCCTGATCACCACGCAACACACCTATATTATTAAGAGTACTTAAAGCCTCTCGACAGTCCATCGTCGAAGTATTCTCGTACATCTTTAGCGCTTTTCGAAGATACTCTTTTGCCTCACCAAATCTCTCTTGATTTCCTAGCAAGTGCCCTAAATTATTCAGGCCGATCGATATATGTGCATAATCTTCCGGATCATTCTTCACGTAGCCTTCCACAGCGCGACGCTGCATCATTTCTGCTTCCTCGTATTTTGCCTGATTGCCCAAAACCCCAGCTAGTTCTTCTAGACTTGATATCGTGTCATGATTATCTTCGCCGAAAAGCCTTGTTCGATGCTCCAGCACATACCGGTGCTTGGTTTCTGCTTTCAGATACTCTCCTAATTCCTCTAAAATTTGGCCTATGAGATACTCTGTTTCCAACGTCCTTTCATGGTGTTCCTCTAGAGTCGTGCATCGTATCACACGACATTCTGTAGCGTGTGTGAGAGCAGCATCATAATGTCCGCGCTCTGTTTCAAAACCTGCGACATTGTGTAGGAGGTCGGCACGAGCTTCTTGATCGTTGCACTGATATGGTAGAACGTGTAGCGCTTGAGAAAGATATTTAGTGCAGATGGTCCTGTTCTCAAGAGAATCACCGTACCATGGAAATTTCTGGTGAGCAGGAGCAGCCCGCGCTCTTGGAACCTCAGAAGGTCGCCTCGGGATTTTAGCCAGTATTGAGTGGATAATTGTACCAGCGGATGTAAAGAATAGTGATCTTCTCGATTTCTGATCAAGCAAAAGTCTCTTAAAACCTGAATCGCAGCCCTTTCGTTCGGCGCTATTTCGACTCCTTCCAGTAAAAGTGTTGCAGGGATGGATTGACTGTCAAGAATCGCCAACAGTGAAAGAATATCTGCTGCTGTTTTAAAATTCTGGTTTGGACTGTTGCGAATATGCTCGTAGGATAGCTTCAGTGTTTTGAAGATGGCGTTTGCTACACCAGCTTGCCTTCTGTGATCTGGGAGGTCTTCGCTCAAAACGTCTGCCATGCTTGAGTGGTCCTTCTGCAACATCTCCAGGTACGTTTCAACAGAAACGTCATAGGTGCAGTTTATGTATGCTGCTGCTTGAGTAATCGCAAGTGGTGTATACATCAAAATGATCAGCAGCATCTCAGCTGCTCTAGGGTTCCATTTTTCTGCTTTAACTTTTGCTCGAAGCAAATGTTCTGCATCTGATTTAGCCAAAGGCTCAACACAGATCGGCTCTTCGCCATCTAGCAGTTCTCGACCAAGCCTTCCATACCGTGTCGTAATAATTATAGCACCATCGCTGTCGATACATTGTGGAAGGTAGGTAAATATATATTGCTGCAGTTCCTTGTCATTCAATGGATTCTGATGTTGTGGATAAAACAGCTTTGGGTCATCGGCATTATCGAGAATCATGAGCCATTTTCCACTTTCCTTCTTTTCAAGCCATTCCCGGACAAGTTTCCGCGTGTCGAGTTTTGCATCGTCAATGCCAGGAAGTGCCAGCTTCTCGGCAATTTTTCTATAGGAATCAATAAAATTCTGAGTGGTAGCAGCATAAACCCAGAAGATATGGCAATTTAGGTACTCGGTGCGAAATTTATGGGCGAAGTGAACGGCTATCGCTGTTTTGCTTGTGCACCTTGCTATTAGCTACTGATGTCAGTCAAAGAAAACATAGATTTGTCTTACCCAATCCCTCCATAACCCGTAAGGGCAATACGACTGTTCTTTTTCAGACGAAGTGCACTCTCTTCGAGGATTCCATCTCGACCACGGAAATCTGGGTCACTATTCAAGTATCCAGGAAGTGTTGACACAGATCTTACGGGGGCTGCTGTTGTTGGGCCTAAATTATATTCGTTACAAAGTGGGGTGGGGTGGGGTGGGGTGTGGTCGCACAGTCTACACACCTGAACCAGTTCCGGCAGAAGTCATCCTCTTAGCTGATGTGTTGATGGCCAAAGCATTGGCTGGATCTTCAAGCAACGTGTTCAGGTACGGAATAAGATCCTCATAGTCCGAGCCATACCTTAGTGTGATGAGCGGACTGCACCCGAGATTATCTCGATTACGGGCGAGAAGATAATAATGATTAGGGAGGGTCTCGTCTCTGCTGCTAGCCCACCCCAACAATTCACTGAAATTAGGATCTTCGAGTCCTGAGCTACATCCAACGAAGAGTATGGTATGGTGTCCAAGGTAAGTTTTGAGCAGGTTCTGAACATCTTCTGAAGTCTTTACTTGATAGTAGGAGATGGGATCTAACACCACCTCCTGCGGATACCGAAAGCTACCATGTATATGGAAGACTCCGTTTGAAGTGCACCGCTCATATTTCCTGACGTCATCTGGGTTCAAGCGCTGTACGCAGTCCAACCCGCAGAAGTTTTCTAGAAGCTCGTCGTAATTCGTCGTCATGAGCCTTGCACCCTTTCGATGAAATTCGCGGAGAGTTTCGAAGACTTCAGGATGATTGACTTCGTGGTGAAGAGAGCTAAACACCGAATCCAGCCAGGTCGGAAATTGCTTCTTGTAGTCAAGCTCATCTTTCAGGTAAGCACAGGTACGTAAAATTGTCCGAACGTTCAAATTGTCCCGAGTTAGCACGTTTCGATAGTGTATGAGATCCACGTCATCTCCTGCCACAAATCCCCTTTCCTCCAGATAGTTTAGTCCATCCTGAATGAGACCAATCCAGGTTATCCGTGGTGGCGGAGGCTGAATGGCACCAAGTGAGACTCCGGCACCTACGATAATCACGAGCTTCTTATCGTCTAAGGCTTGTCGAATCTTTGCAATATTCTCTCTTTCCCTACGATTGGGAGCTGGTTCCATTTTCTAATAAGTGTGTGGCACAATACGTTAGCTGTGAGGTCAACGTTAAGAACTATACGGAACAGTTGTAAGACGGATGAGTAAGCTACGGCTAGCGGACTTACGAAACTCGTCACCGCAGAATTTGGCGTCTAAGATCCCAGAAAGCTGATAGTGAGACGAACAAGACTTTGGGGCTTTAAATCGCGTTGCAACGTAAAGAGCGAATAGCGGGTTTGCTAGCTCACACGGACGGCTTCGTGAGCCGTTCCACTAGTATACTGCGAGTGAGTTATATCCGTCCTGGTATCGTTAAGAACTAAACTCTGGGCCGATGCTGTTCGAAGATCTGTCGGTCGCTAAAGGTGTGTGATAGAAATCTAAGCTATATATCTGATATTCATGTAAGCTACTGAGTAAAGAGCGATCTAAGAGCTCTTTAACTAGGCTGAAGGAGTGACTAACTGAAGGGCAGACCTAAGGACTGACCCAAGGACTGACACAAGGCTGAGTCTCAAGGACTGACTCTGGGGCTGATTTAAGGACTGAACCAAGACTGAACGATAAGCTGAATTGACCTGATAAGGCTGAGGAAGCTAGGAATACCACTTTCCGACAGTATGGGACGAGATCGAGGCTGCGAAAGAGAGGAGAGTTCGGCCAGTTGGGTTGGTCGAATATCCCTTGATTAGGTGCATTCAATAGAGGGTAACGTTCTTTAAATGGTCAGTTGAGCCGTTGTTTGAACACTCTGCTTGCGAGATCAGAACATATATATCATCTCAATGGGTTTAGGCAGACATGAGAATTTTGACGTGGCGCTGCATATCTTGGTCTGCTTTAGCGGGATTATTCTGTCTCAGCTGAATTACTAGTCACGTGCGACTTGACTAGAGGGATCCAAAATGGACTCCCAAAGGAATCTTTGAACTTTCTCTAATTTTAGCTAGTGACAGTAGTTGCAGACGAGGAGTCGAAACAGGTCCCCTGGCACACTATTCCAGGCCCTGTTCACTATTGCTCACCTGTTTCCCGCCTTCCCTCACCCTTACTCACCTTAACTCACCCAATATTGCCGATAAAGCAGCCCTGCTCACCTTTCCGAACAAAAACGGATTTCGTTCAAATTAGGATTCAGTTTTGATAACCAGTTGTTATTAGAGAAGGTTGTGGGGAAATTCCTGAATCGAGGGAGCGAAAAGTTGTCTATTTCTCAAACTCTTGGGACCTTTTTTTGAAAATAACTTTTCAATAGCAAATCCATGTAAGACTCCAAGTTGAGCGCTCTGTGCGCGCTCTTCACATTGGGTTTTAGGGGTGAAGCGTTGTAATGTTGGCGCTCAACAGACCAAATGTATCCATGCTCATATATCATATTAGTTGAAAGAGGCATTGAGTGGGTGTTGAAATCAAGGGCTTTTGATTCTTAGGGTTGTACTACAAGAAAAAGAACCGCTTGACGCCTTTGAGCGATCATCAGACAAGCCGCTGCAATTTACAGAGAGCAGCCGCCTTCAAGAGTTTAGATTCCAAAACAAGACAATCATTACAACCCTTGGGAATATCATTGAGCAAAGCGAAACTTCCATATAAAAAGGATCAAATCACTAAAAGCTCACCAACAGTTCAAAAGTGCAGATGACTAAGAATCCAGAACTTTTCAAGACACTAGGAAATAGTTTCAGAGTACCAAGTGCAACAAAAATAAACAGCTTTGTTTATGGGCCACTATAGGTTGACTAGACATGGTTAATTTAGTTGATTGGCTCTCACTCGCTGATGCTGATTTACAAAAGAGGCTGCATCCCGCTTTCATCATACTCTTTGAAATTAAATCCATAACAACCCAAACTCTTTGAAAAATCAAATCTAACTATACAATCTCCGTATGATTTCCTTGGTCATGAGAATGTCCCTGTTCCCTTTCAACCTCATGTAACCTATAAGGTCGTGCAAGGCTCCCAACTCAGTGTTTTTCACGCGCTCTCTGTCCATGACATCTGCTGTATCTTGATGATGATCGTGATCCTAAACAGACAAGATCTAATGTTTAGACATTTATTACTCTTAGAGGTAGGATTCGAGATAGCTTTATCATTTTGTCTAAGGCTGTTCGCAGTCAAAGTCGCTTGCCACGCTGCCCTTGGTGGTTTCCTAACTTGTAAAGAGCGGAAGAGTTCAGGTCAAATTTTGAGCGTTGAGAATGCATTTCGGCGCACCTTATTTTCCAAGCCCTCGATCGTGCAACAGTTTGTAAAACAGCTCCAAATCAACACCTCTATCTGAAGAGAAACACCATTTCCTGGAATGATGTCTGCAAAAACTTCAGAAAGACCAAGACACAAGGCATTGTCTCAGGATTTCTTCTTGCTTTAACGAAAGTTACTCAAGGGTAAAGGCAGTATCGATTCGCGGAAGATTGTGTGATCAAAGGCCCTAGTGGACCGGATCGTGCAGTCATGACTCATGGATGCAAGCTATCGGTATTCGGGCTGGTAACAAATTCAATGGCAAACGCAATGACTCGAAATAAGAAGCCAGACAAAGACGATACCCAGGCACTTGATATGATATTTAGATACTGGAAGTCAAAAGGACAGATATTTCTAAACTCAGTGGTGTTCTAGAAGCCCCGAGTGGCGCTGCTTGGATGAGACGAACTTTTCGTCCGAAGGCTGAGAACGACGGCAATCAATAATAGCTACAGTCAACAAAATAAAGTCAGTCCCAGTGCCAAATGTAGACAAGATGGGTCATGATTGCTACGGAGATAGTGCAGCTCTGTTTGCCGATTCCATTTCGGCACCGCCTCGAGACCCGCTCTCAAATGCAGGGTTCGGACAGGGATAGCTGGACTCGGATACTTTCTTCCAGGGCTCCAGCGCGTAACAGTAACCCTGCAGCATCAATCAGTTGGGCCATTCCTATTCTTAATAAGTCTGCATCCGTGCCGTTTGCCGCTGTATCGAATCTTAACACTCCCCGCTTGCTCGTCCAAGTGTCTATCCATGCGTTTACATCCAATGGGAAGCAGCCTCTCACTCAGCAAGTTCGCCTCGTGGAGCTATCGCTGTTCATCCACGATGGTCTCCCCTTGGCGTTGTATTTGTGTTCATCTTTGATCCAATGCTGATGAAAACGCGATGGTAGGATTGATGCTGGAAAAGCTTGCTTGCTCCCACTAATAATGGATACTCTAGGCAGCCCCGCCGCCAAACCCGCTGAAAGTCAACGACATCGGTTGGACGGAGCTTCACAACCCGCAAAATGCAATCGCAGAGTAATTTTGCCTTCAATTGCATACCCAACAAAAGTCTGACAGCGCTTCCAGCATTGTCTTCGTCCACGGATTACAGGGTCATCCTCGGCGGACCTGGACCTGGGTAGATACACCTGAAGCAATACCACAAAGCTCCAGGGCAATCAGTCCTGCACCACACAAAGGGATTCGGAAATTGTTCTCGCGGAAACGAGGGGAGAGCTCAAAAGATGTTCTCGGGCAAGACAAACGCGGGGTCTATTGGCCTCTTGACCTCCTGCCCATTGACTGTACGAACACTCGAATACTGGCTTGGGGGTACGATTCAAACGTGTCGCGATTCTTCGACGGACCCACAAACCAAAACAGCATATTCGCACATGCGAGAGATTTACTCCATGCTTTGAATATTAAGAGACTTGATAGTGTAAGATCTGATGTTGCATGTCCTTTGTACATTTGCTAAAATATTTATTAGCAAGGGCGACCCCTCATCTTTGTAGCACACTCTCTCGGAGGTACGTCGTCACACAGAAAGCGATGTAGTGTAACTGGATAAGCTGACTAGCTATAGGAATCATTGTCAAAGACGTTGGTGCTTTTACAATTGTTGCTGATGCCTGCTAATATTCCTCAGGTCCTTTGCCGTGCCGAGCACTCTGATACCGAAAGCACATTACACGATATCTTCACCTCTACGGAAGGAATAATTTTCCTTGGGACTCCACACCGCGGTAGTCAAACAACTGATATTGGCGAAATAATGAGGAAAATTGTGTCCGCCTCTGGCTTCGATACGACCGGTCAGAACATACGTAGTCTTCAAGTCAACAGCGCTGAGTTAGAAATCATCCATGAGCGGTTTATGAAACTTTATGAGGCGAAAACCCGTCGTTTTGAAGTCCGAGAATTTCAAGAAGCCAAAGGCATGACAGGGATTGCCTACCTTGGGCTCAACGCGAGGGCAAGTCAATTGAAATCCCTCGAATTTAGATATTAGTAGCTAATCAGTTCGGGGCCGGCTTAGGTAGTGGATCCTTTCTCGTCTTATCTGAGTTCTACAGAGCATACACAGTCAATCGACGCAAATCACATGTCCATGTGCCGATACCCCAACAGAGATGACGCAGGATACCAAAAGGTCGTTGGAGAATTGCGTGTTTTTCTTGCGAACATATACAAACGCCCGAATCAGATTGCATTCGAGAAAAACAAACAGATTGATGTTCCAAAGGAGGAGGCCCCTAGCCAAGGAACTGCCGGGTCATCTGCCCATTGTATGTAGTCACAGAACCCTGGTTCTATTCTAACATGATAAATTGACTGGAAAATGCTTCTAGCCCTTACTGAAATCGAAAGAACTTGTGCCGCACTTCTAATTCAAAACACGTCCGACGCTGCGGAATATAAATCCTCACTTCCCGACCGAGTCGAGGGGACATGCCAATGGGTTTTATCAAGTCCACAATATCTCGATTGGAATGAGCAAAAAGAAGCGTGTCTCTTATGGATCAGTGGCCATCCAGGCAGCGGGAAGACGATCCTTTCAGCCTATCTACTGGAGTACCTGAGCGCTGGGGAAGCGTCCCCAACTTTCCGCAATGCGCTCTGCTACTTCTTCTGTAACGAGAAAATAGAAACGCAGAGAGACGGTACAGCAATCCTTCGAAGCCTTATCCACCAGCTGCTCTTGCGGCGCAGGCTAGTCATCAAATACATCAAGGCCTCGTACGAATTCCATGGCTCCCATCTAGCCCAGAACTTTAATGAGCTATGGAGATTATTCGTACTCATTGCCAGCGACCGCCGTGTTGGGCCAGTGAATGTCATTATCGACGCCATCGATGAATGTGAAGGAGATACACGGAAAAGATTCTTGCAAAGTATCGTCAAACTCGTGAGCAGGACGCGATCAAACCCAGGCTTGAAATCACCATGCATCAAATTTGTGATCACAAGTCGGCCATTGTTAGGACGGCAGTATACGACAAACATCCTGCAAATCGACCCCACCGATGAGAGTGTTGAAGAAGATCTCCGTTTAGTCATTCGTGAGAGAATCGAAGGGATTGTTCAGAGGACTCATTGCAAGCCTTCTACAAAGAAATACCTGGAGCAGGCTCTGTATTCGAAGGCCGATCGTACATTTCTCTGGGTGTCGCTCGTTCTTCACCTTCTAGAGAATGCGTATCGAGCATCACAAAAGCGTTTTGAACAGCTTGTCAAGGAACTTCCACCCGACCTGACCGCTCTATACGAACGTTTTCTGTACGGAATCTCCAGCACATATCAACAATTTGCGTCGCGGCTACTTCATCTGCTCGTCGGGAGCTCAAGACCTTTGACTTTGGAGGAGATGCGAGTCCTCGTATCCTTAGAAGACCGTCACCAGACGCTAGCTGGAGTGGAAGAAGACGCAGAGCCAAACATCCGCGAAACTATTGAAGGAGTATTGGGACCTCTGGTGCGTATATGGGATTCGAAAATCCACCTCGTCCATCAATCTTTGAAAGAGTTCCTCGAAGATCTGTCAACTCAAATAGAGAACCCGTTGTCGAAAGTGTATGGAGTCGACCGTCAAAAGGCAAATTTGTCTATGGCCGAAGCATGTGTATCGTATCTCATGCTCGACGATTTCAAGAAAGATCTTTTCTCGAAGGAACAGACGAGCATCAAAGATTCTCCGACTTCGCCGGTTTCTCCAGATGTGGATTCCAGCGAAGCCAAATCTATCGAAGAACAGATCTGGGATCCTTTCGACCTAGGAGAAGACTCTCTTTTCAAATCTGCAGAGGTTATTGAGGCCGAAGCGTGTACATATATAAAAGAGACGTACACGTTTTTTGACTATGCAGCTACTCATTGGGCCGGCCACTTTTCGTCTTGCGCCTCCATTTCCTCGTCGGAGCTCAATGATTCAGTGCTTGCCCTCTCGGATGCCACCAGCGTTCGGGGTCTGAATTGGCTCCGATATTTCTGGTTTCATAGTGGGATAGAACTATCTTGCCCCCGAGACTTCTCACCACTAGTCACAGCTTCTTATTTTGGCCACATACCGACCTTCAGTGCCACGCTTCAGCCTACACTTTCTCACAATTCTGAAGTGGCGATACGGGCACTCTATTGGGCGTCGAAAATGGGAAACCGAGAGATTGTGGAGCTTCTTCTACGCGAGAATGTCAGACCTAGTGTGGAGGTGATAGATGGCCAGACTGCTCTGGTTGCTGCGGTAGAGTCTGATCGACTGGAAGTCGTGGAGGCGCTCCTTAAGCAAGAGGGACTGATTTCTGACGAAAAGGGATATCTGGTAAACTATGCAGGCAAAGGAGGCAGAACCCCACTGTCGATAGCTGCTGGCAGTGGTTATTTAGAAATTGTCAGGCGGCTCCTGGTTCACCCCCAAATTCAGCCCGATGCCCCAGACTTCGATGGATCAACGCCTCTGTTCTGGGCTATCGGCGGTAAACACTTGGATATCCTCCAGGTTCTCCTTACAGATCCCCGTATTTCTGTCAATCACACTGACAGGACAGGCCGAAATGCTCTGTCTTGGGCCGCTTCATCTGGTGAACTTGAGCTTGTGAAATATCTCATGACCTTAAAGCATCTTCAGGCGGACAGCCGCGATCAAAATGGCCGGAATGCGTTGTCTTGGGCTGCTGGAAACGGCCATTTGGAAACGACAATCTATCTGAGACGCAGTCAACGCGTTGATGTGTCTGCTACAGACAATGACGGCCGCAATGCAATCTCTTGGGCTTCTGCAGGAGGTCACCATGATGTTGTGGAATACTTATTGAAGCACGATCGCAAAGGTGCTGACAGACAAGATGTGGATGGTTGGACACCCTTGGCCTGGGCGTTATTCAGCAACACCCCAAACACTGTGCAAGTTTTGCTGAACTCTGGGTTGGTGGATGTAAATAAAAAGGACATTAGTGGACGCACCGCACTATCGTTTGCGGCTTCATATGGTTATTTGGAAGTGGTTAAAATGTTAATAGCCACCAAAGGCGCGGATATAAATTCTACGGATAATTTAGGCCGGACACCATTGTCACGGGCGAGGGCGAACAGGCACACCGAGATTGCAGAGACTCTAGAAGCGTTGATCCTATAGGCTATCGCTCATTTCTTGATATGATACATAATCAGGACACAGCAATACCTCATTCTATGACATCCTAGGAACTGCCATGTTTTCACCCAATCAAGCTTGGAATGAGACCTCGAGAGCATCCAGAAGTGTGCTGCCAGTCTGACTACTACTCTTCCATCCATGATACCAAGAACATTTAGATGATTTTGCAACGACGTTATCGCCGTACTTTGCCGAGAATGGAATGACTGGGATACTTGAAAATGTTAGATGTAGACCCAATTCGAGGGCTGTGAGACGCTTACCTGTTGCTACCCAGGTCCTTCACTACCCTTTCGAACTGCTCTTCGGACCAGCCGATGGCATCCCTAATATATTAGCATAGGACAGGAACTTGGAAGACTTCATGCTCACATTTTGTTTACAAGAACGATGAGCTCTTTGGCATGATCTTGGGCACTCGACACTTCCTTCGCAAGGTCCGAGGCAGCTACATTGGTTGCATCGAGCACAAGGAGAGCACAATCCGCTTTTGTCTTCTGAAAATCTACTACTTTGTTAATGGCGAGCTCCAGTTGATCAGAAACAATTCGTACCAGAGACGACGACATGATGTTTCGGCGTGTCAAAATTTGGCGCGATATTCATGCTTTTCAGATACTTTGTTGCTTCATCGAAAGTTCCAAACTTCTCATCTTCTAATCTCTGCATCGTCATCATGTCAATGCCTCCGTACTACATTATATCTGTTAGTTGTATAGAACACCACATACATGGTGGTAGACAGAGTAGAGGGAGCTGCTTACTTTGAATAGCATGGCGCGGA
Organism: Gamarada debralockiae; assembly: GCA_002803225.1. Lineage (NCBI taxonomy): Eukaryota > Fungi > Ascomycota > Leotiomycetes > Helotiales > Hyphodiscaceae > Gamarada > Gamarada debralockiae. The sequence goes on along the minus strand of NXFV01001003.1, from coordinate 25,514 downwards.
TCGTAGTGGCCTTGCCGGCTCCCGACGGGCCAAGAACTATCAGAGTTCTCTCGCGAGATGCCATAATAATTCCACACGTTCAAATTACGGTTTGATATTGGGGGTTGGACCATCTGATGCTCAAGATTTGGGGATATCAAGTTAACGGAGAAACACCTGCGAGATGATTGGTGTCAGACGTCATCGAGCGCTCGCTTAGCGCCATCGAGACCAGCGAAATCAGAAATGGAGGCCAAGTTTCGAAGCGTTTACAATTTATCGGTATATCTTGACAACATGGCTCTTTTACCCTACCTTTTCGATACTTCAATAGGCAGAGTAGGCTGGTGACTATACTGCTGGCATCAAACAGGAGGCAGCTCATTGGACGACGATCCCCTCATTTGTATTCGCCACTGTCTTTTTCACAATTGTTGTGATAAATACCAGCCGAAGGCGGAACGGAGCACCTCCACCTAAGAATCGCAAATGATGAACTTGGGCGAGCAAGCTCAGCTTGCGAGTTTGAAGTTGTTCGACGGTGTAAGTTTTGTTCTCTGTATCATCCATCACCACGTGGCAGGATTGTTTGGATAGATTATGACAACGAAAGTAGAGTTTCGAGATTTGAACTGGCTTGAAAACCCCAAGGGACTGGCGAGAAGTAGCAAAAAGGCCTTGAGCGCAGAAAAATTACAATGCTGTACAGTATCTTAGAAATGAACACTTTGTTGGTCGAAAGCCACCATAGTAATGTCTTGGGAGCTGGAGTGATGTTTCGTTCTCGAGAATTGTGATTCTATCAATACTGTACACATCTATGGGCCATGCCTCTCCATTCCACAATGGGATATTCCAGAACTCCGTCTCACAGCCAACCATGCAAATTGCCGTGCCCTCACAGTCCCTCCTTCGCCAACATATCCGCGATGTCAAGGTAAAACGCGATGGCGTTGAACCTGGGACATAAATCAGCTCAGCCCTTAATCTCAACCCCAATTCAGGGAACTTACTTCCTCTCATGCCCTCCAATCTGCCAGAACCACCATCTCAACTTATTCGTCCAATTAATCAAGTCCAAATGACTAACGTCCACAAGAGTCCCCTTATACGTCCCCCATTTTGCACTCTCCACGCTAACCAACCCATCATTCGCACCCTCTAATTTCTCCACAATGCTATGCGGCCTATAAAACGCACTCCAATAACTCGGCGTAAATGTTGCGCCATAAGAGAAATATCTCACACCCTTAACATCCGGCGTCTTAGGGTTAAACTCCTCCTTCATATACCGTCTCGTCAACTGATGGAACGCCGCCGTACTAACACCTATCCTATCAAAGAATTTGTAGAAATGTGGTAAACGCTGGGAGCCAATTTCCTGGAAGCAGAAGTCTGCGAATGCACTTCCGCGATGCGGGGATGCGATAGTGGTTAGGGAGAGGACTTCGACATTGTCGGGCTGCAGGCGGGAAATCATATATCGTGCATCCAGACCGCCCATGCTGTGTGCGATGATGTTTACGCTCTTGCCGTTGGCCTTGGAGGCGATGTCCTGGCCGAGCTTGAGAGCGCGCTCCTCGATTGATCCGGATGCTGGGACGGAGGTCGTTATCACTTCGATGCCGTTTGCGCGCATGGCTTCAGTGATGCCGCGCCAGTAGTGAACGCCGGGGAGAAAATTGCCTGCGAGTCGGAGCTCGTCGAAGCCTAGAAGGCCGTGAGCGAGGACGATAGGGTATTTAGGCGTTGCTATAAGACTCAGTATCAATCCAAGCTTTGAATCTAGGGATGGAGGTGAGAAGGTACGTACCATAATTCTCCCTAATGGTAGCAAAATCATCCTCAATCGCCCTTCCAAACTCATTTATCCTCGGATCTCCATCAGTCTTCTGGGGTTTCTCAGCTCTCTGGAAGCAACGGCAGCAAGAAGAGAAGGAATTCGTTAGGTTGGCGGAGAGCGCCATACTGCTTCGTACTCGTGGCGCATTGTGAAGAATCCATCTCGTGCGAGCTACACGAGCTACCAGAAATGTCATTGCTGAGAGTTCTGCATTGGTTGGGTTGGCGGAGGAATGCCATTGTGAAGGAAGTTGCGATTAGGGTGGTGTTTTGGAAAGTTTCTAGATTCAGTGACGTAGATCGAGACCCTTGCAAAGCTTCACACATGTGACAAGAGGCTGAAATTCAGAGCAATGGAATAAAAGATAATAATCTTTCGACCTGTTTCAACGATCTGGAAGTTGTAGAAAGCCTCAGATGGATACTTCTTTATCCATGGCTTATTCTGATTGAGCAATTCATGCGGACGATGTCAGGAATAGCTTTAACATGGGATGGATATCTCTGCAGTATTGCAAGCCTTCTATACACAGCTCCTCCTGAGCCGCTGAAACCCATTGAGCAACTCAATTCCTGGTCCAAGAAAATGTATCCGTTCCATACTGATGACAGTCCCAAACCCTCAACCCTCCACATCCCCCAACTGAAGTCCCAATTCTTCAACTTATTTGGGCACCTCAATGCGATCCGGCACAACAGGCTTGATATCGAACACCGCCTTCAAAAGATCCTTAACGACCTGATCCTGTCCCTTCTCGCCCGCCTCCTTGATCTCCTTCATCTTGATCTCTGCATCCTTATTCGCGTCTTCTTCGGCCTTCTTGTTTCCGCTGGTATGCTACAGAACGATACAATCAGCTCCCATGATCTCCAAAGAGCCCCATCATAAATCGTTCAGTCCGGCATACATATTGACAGAAGGGTGGTAAGGGAACGTACCTCAGCCTCGAACTTCTTGAACTCCTCGTCTTTTGCCTTCCGGTACTCATCGATTTCCTTCTTCGCCTCGTCTCGAGCTTCCTTGACGCGCTTTGTGCGGTCTACTCTGTCAGCCTACTCGTTCAAAGCTATTTACAGATTCGTATCCTAGGAGGGAGGCCATGCTCACATTCTCTGGCTATCTCAAAGTTAGCTCTCAGTCATTCAAAACAAGTGACGAACGACTTACCTCTCTGGACAATCTTCTGTGCCTCTCTCTCCGCCTATAATCCATCAGTCCCGTATCTAACCGAATCGGAATTGCTCATCCCCTCCCAGCGATTGAAAAACCGTACATCAAGCAGGGTCTGGATACCCGCCGAATTCTGTGCAGACTATCCCCACCAGATTAGCCTTTCAATCACTCAAACCAAGTGAGCGATTAGCATACCATCTTGCAGACCTCCTCAGCAATTCAAGTCTTTCGTCGTAGTGTAGTATCTGCTATCTCGATTATTCAAATAGGTTGAGTGACTGACAAGAAAGCGGCCTGGAGCTCCAAAGAAGCTCTGCCAGCCCCACCCTAGCTCGCTCGGCAATCTCCGTCATGGTGGCTTCCGCTTTTTGAATCTTTCATCCCAACTCAACGAACCAATCCAGAGCAGATCCAAGATGTTTGAATGTTGAACTAGGAGGTGTTTTCTGAATTGTTGGATTCGAGAGACGGATCGATATGTCGCGCGCAGCAAAACTTACCCTGGCGGGATCCTCCCTCTTCGCGCTCAGCACGATTGTGTTTGTGCATTATGCGCAGCAGGCCGAGAAAGCTGTAAGTTCTTTGTCTCTTCTTCCCAATTTGCAGACCGAATCTGCAAGATTGGTTGAGGGAACAGAGCTAATGTTTCACAGGCAATGCACCAAGGCGTAGTCAGAGACATGGAGCAGCAACGGCTGAAGAAGGAGCGGCAGCTGGATTTCGAGATGCAGAGGGCCTTGGAGGAGGAGTATCGGAAGGTGCAGAGCGTACATGATGGTGGGGAGGTGGTGGATAGGAGACGATGACATCTGCATACTTCTCGAAGACGGAATCGAACACAGAAACGAAGACGAATCATTCAAGAAAGAGACATTGGAGGATGTGGGACGCATGATATCTGAGGAGGATCTGTACGAGTAGATGGGAAAGCAGAAGCAAGCATTGGGCGGCGTTTATACAGATACAAGAGAGGCATGGGATCGTTCAAGCTATTTGAGACATGGATGCAGACGAACGGATATCAGCATCAACATCAGAGGCTGCATGGGAACCTCCATCTGGGGCGAACTGCACATGCAAGAACTAGTTACAGATCACCAATCTGTATTCTTTATATATCACCTCCACTCCTTCCCTTCTAGAATATGATACAAACGCACTCCGTCCCCTCCCTCTGTATGACGTGCCCTCAAAACCACTCTCCCGTTGCCCCGTTTTCTTGAACGGCAAACAAATAGGAAAAACGACTACGGTATATGCAAATGCATCCAGTCACTTCCTTTTGGTCACGTCAATCTTGGTACTCCTTTCCCAAACGCCTCTGTTTTATGCAAATATCCAACACCTCCACATCTTGGACGCTCGTTTCCTTTTTCGTTCATTCTTACTCCTCCTCCCTCCATCACGGAGACCATCTCAGCGGACCGAAATACCTGATCTCTTGGTGAACATTCGGGATGCGATATTCATCGATGCCAGCTCTTGGAAGAGCAACTTGGCGGCATATGGGATATGGATTTGCGAGATCTTGGTCTTGTTTTTGCAAGGACGACATTCGAAGGACTGTGTGTTGATTTTGCTGCATTACTGTTAGTGTCTACTCTCAATACTCCTGGCTAGAAGAAAACTTACGCAATTGGGGTCATGAGCCCACAGATGTCACACACATGAACTCTGAACGCATCCGAAACCTCGAACAACCTCTCCTTCAAGAACGCCGCCGCTCCGTGCGAGATCATACAATCACGCTCCATTTCTCCGAAACGCAGACCGCCGTCTCTAGCACGACCTTCCACTGGCTGTCTGGTCAGTATTTGGACTGGACCTCTGGCTCGAGCGTGGATCTTGTCGTCGACCATATGGCGCAGACGCTGGTAGTACGTGGGACCCAAGAACACTTGTGCCATAAGTTTGCGTCCGGTATGGCCGTGGTACATAATCTCGAAGCCTCGAGACTGGTATCCATGATCGCGCAGAAGCTTGGAGACGGAGTCGACGGTAACTTCGGTGAAAGGCGTCGCATCACCCTCAAGACCTCGAAGAGTGGAGACTTTACTCAATTGACACTCAATCAAATGAGCAATTGTCATACGGGATGGAATGGCGTGGGGGTTGATAATCAGATCTGGCACGATGCCCTGTCTCGTGAATGGCATGTCCTCTTGGCGGTATGTGATACCAATTGTACCCTTCTGTCCGTGACGAGAGGCAAACTTATCACCAATCTGAGGAATCTTAGTTGTCCGCATGCGAACCTTGACGAATCGAAGACCTTCAGCATTGGTAGTGATGAGAACTTGATCGACGATACCGTTCTCAGTACTTCGGAGAGGCGTCGAAGCGTCGCGCTTGCTATGAGCCTTGGTTCGCTGACCTAACTCGTCCGAGTCTGGTGCAATCGGCGCAGTCTTTCCGATGATGATATCCTCGCCTGAGACACGGACACCAGGAGCGACGATTCCATCATCATCAAGCTTGTCATATGTACCGTGCTTGAGCTTCAGGGTATCTGATCTGAAAGGCTTCTCGAATTGTTCCACGACGTTCATGCCGATGCGCTTCTCCTGGTCTGTGTATGCACGGTAAAACAAACTTCGGAAGAGCCCACGATCAATACTGCTCTGATTCATGATAACGGAATCTTCTTGGTTGTATCCAGAATAACAAGCAATGGCAACAATGGCGTTTTGACCGGCTGGAAGTTCTCGGAACTTGAGGAATTCCATTGATCGAGTTGTGGCAAGAGGTTTTTGAGGGTAATAGAGGATGTTGGCCATGGTATCCATGCGCTGGTCGAAGTTTGTGAGGAAGACACCCATAGCTTGCTTGCCCATAGCAGATTGGTAAGTGTTACGAGGAGACTGAAGAGCATTGCGATTAGCCAAAAATCAAAAACTTTGAAGTTTTCAAGACTTACCTGATTATGATCCGGGAAGGGAATAATGCTTGCGCAGATCCCCAAAATCATACTTGGATGAATTTCGCAATGAGTCCAAATATGAGATGTAGGGTTCATGGGCGCCTTCACACGCTTATTCAGATCACCACTCTCGTCAGGCTGGATCTGGTAACCAGCTTGAAGCTGTCGAGAGATGTCCAAGTCTTCAGGAGTCATGACAATCATCACAGTCTCCTCTTCTTCTGCATCCACGTACTCAACCACGCCGGAGTCAATCAAGCCCTGGAAACCAAAGTAACCAGCTTCCTTTCTTTGCTCCGGATCCATATTTATGGGCAGAGTCTGGTCATCTTCCAGTCGGCGAATGTGATCCTTGTTGAGAACCAAGTTGCCTTTGTTTGCATGATCAGGGCGGTTCTCGACGACGAACAATGGCCGACACACTCTGCCAGCATCTGTAAAGATCTTAAACTCTCTGTCTCTTATATCTCTGATCAGGGAGACTTCGTGGGAAATCATATTGGATCGTCTAAGATGCTGCACAGTGCTGACAAGATGCTGTGGGTCCCGATGGACACCTACCCATACACCGTTGACGAAGACCTTAGTCGCATTTGGAGATCTTAGAGGCTCATATTCCTCGAGAACTTCCATGTTTCTTTGGATCATGAATTCGATGATAGGGTCACTGGGTGTACCAACTGTAACATAGCACATGAGAGCCAGATTCTTGACGAGACCGCAAGCTTGTCCTTCAGGAGTTTCAGCCGGACAAACCAATCCCCAGTGGGTGTTGTGCAGTTGACGCGGCTTCGCAATCTTTCCATCTCGACCAATAGGAGTGTTTGTTCGTCGCAAATGCGAAAGTGTAGAGGCAAAGGTGTATCTGTTGAGCACCTGTGAGACACCAGCTGTAGAGCTGGCTGCTTTCTTTTGGTCTCCCCAGTTACCAGTAGCCAACGAATACTTGAGACCGTTCGTAATTGTAGTGGACTTGACTCCGAGAGTGAGATTGAATTCCCGATTGCTCTCAACGCATCGTTGAAGATACTTGTAGACGTCGCCAGTTAATCTGCGGAACAAGTTCCGGAAGAGCTTTGCGAGCAAAGGACCAGCAAGATCCAAGCGCTTCTTCCCAAAGTGATCTCGGTCATCGGTCTCTCGTCTCCCAAGGGCACACTGCAGTAATTTGTGGACCATATACCCCAAGAAGAACGCCTTCCGCGTTTCGCTTCCTTCACTTTGTGAGATGTGCGGAAGCAGCTCCTTCTGCATAAGATCGCGAGCGTACTTAATACGCGCGTTTCGAGTTCCATCGTTACTCTGACCACGCTTACCAATGAAATCCAAAGCAACCTCTCGGTCTTGGATGACAAAGGCTTCCTCTATACACGGCTTCAGCATTTCCAGCATTTGTGTGTCATTACGGTCGTAGCAGATGTGGTTCAGAATGTCCTCGTCAGACACCACGCCAAGTGCTCGGAATACGATGGCGATTGGAATCTCCGACTTGATATATGGTAGGGAAGACTTGATTGTTTGACCGAAACCGCCCCTTTGTCCATCACCTTTCGAATGAAGTTTGACAGTCATGGAGGAGATCAGTCGAGAGCCTTTCTCAAGAGCGCTTCGAATCTCGGCGATGTAGGGAGTTGGAGAGGGGGGTGGTTTTTTGAAGACCTGGACGATGTTCGCAGCGCTTCGCTCTTGTGCGATCAAGACCTTCTCACTGCCGTTGATAATGAAGTATCCTCCCTGATCGTAAGGACATTCGTTCCAGGCGTAGAGTTCGTCTTCGTCCAAATCCTTCAAGATGCAGTACTTCGACTTCAGCATCACGGGCAACTTTCCAATATATACGCGATCAGCTGCCCGCTCCTCCTCTGTCTTCTCGTACGCTCGTTGATCCTCGTCTTCTTCCTCCCATACTATTCTCGACGGATGCTCCCCAGTAGCTTTCATCTCTGCGTGCTCCTCCTCGGTCATTTCGTTGAGAGGAATTGGGCGCCACACAGCTATGGAGACCTTTTTTGTCATTTCGAGATAAACGGGACTCGAGTAGGTAAGATTTCGCAGTCGCGCCTCTTGCGGCAGCATCACTTGTGTACTCCCATCGCCTTCAGTCATCGCGGGTCGTGAAAGTAAAACCTGGCCAAACTTGATCTCGTATCGCCGTACTTCTATGGGGTAATCGTGAATCTGCGGTGGATTGTTCTGATCCATCGTGAGCTGCGAGTTTTCCTCGACGAGCTCTTGCATAGTCGTAGACACGAATTCATCAAAGGAATCGAGTTGCTGCGATACCAGACCTTTGGATTCGAAGAACGATGAGATAACTGTCCAACAGTCCTCGGCCGTGATGCCGGCATCCTCCTCTCCATAATCATCATATTCGTACCCTTCTTCGTATTCAGCCATCTTGATATGTTTTCGAGTCGCAGAGATCGGAACCTAGAGGTTCGGAGGTCGAGAAATGATCGAGGGAAAGGTCGTGGCGCGAGGGCGAAGGTGAAGGGGCTTGTCGCCTTCAACAAAAGGGATCGAGGGCGAGTCGCCCAGAGAGCTGGGGGCCTTCAATAAAGCAAGATTAATGGCATGAAGGTCGTCTGCAGTCAATACCAGAGACTGCTGAATCCAAAAGGAAGGTTATGGCGAAGGCGTTGATGTTGGTGGAGATGTTGCTCGAGGAGCTGTTTGACAGAGATCAATAATCTTTTGGAGACCTTTGAATGAATCGCGACGCTTGGACCACCCCTAAATTCGCGCCGCGGTCACGTGATATGTAAGCACCTGTAAACCGCGTTCCCGGAACTTCTTCAACATTTCACAATGTTGTTGATATTTTGGTGGATTGGAAATGATATTGCTGTGAGTGCCTGTATCTCGTAGGATTGAATTTCGATTTTTTAACAAGATTGGATTGAAGTCGAAGTCGCCTCTGAGATCCAAAGGGCACGAGCGTGTCGGCGAGTGTGAGCAAGTTGATAGGCAACTGGCCTTGTTCGACGGAGTTAGGTGATGAGGTGGCAATGGGGGCAAAGTGGCCTCATATCGCAAAGAGAAAGCAGTAAAGTTGGCAGCGAGGAGAAAAGAGGAGAAGTTGTCTTCCATCTTGAACTTGACTTCTATGCGATGGAATCATGTGATTTTGCTGCTTTCGCCTCCTGGCAAAACACAACTCATCGGTCAAGCAGGAAGTTCTCAAACTCGCTCAGCGTCGAGACTGAAAGGCTCATATCAAATTTCCTTGAAGTATTCTAGGTTGTTTTATTATCATCTAAATTTCATCTCTCCTCGCCTACGCTTTCTCCTCAGCAGCATGCTTCTCGTTCACCAACACGTAACGATATCTCGCATCTCCCTTTTCCATATCAACAATAGCTTGGTTGGCATCCTTCATAGGTCGCTCCTGAATGAATGGGTGAACCTTGTGCTTCACTGCAAAGTCGAGCATCTCAGCGATGTCAGCGGGGCTTCCGATGCTGGAACCTTCCATTTTGCAACCCTTTCCAATGAGTGCAAATGCACTGAATGCTGGGATCTTGTCTTCCGGTGCTCCAACCTAATTCAAAGTCAGTTCTTGCTCGGGATAGTTCCTAGTATGTCAGAATAACTAACTTGAATGAATTGTCCATTTGTTCTCAACAGTTGAAAGTATTTAGAAATTGGCATCTTGGGACTTGAAACAGTCGAGACGATCAAGTCCAGAGTACGTGCGTTCTTCTTCGCCCAGTTCTCATCCTCGTCAGTAGCAATGAACTTATCGGCACCCATCTTTTTGGCGTCTCCGCTCTTGCCTCCAGTTCGAGAGATTGCAACAACCTCATCGCATCCCAAAGCCTTGGCCCATAGGATGCCGAAGTGCCCCAAGCCACCAATTCCGACAATACCGACCTTCTTTCCAGGTCCAGCACCATTTTTGACGAGAGGGTTCCAGACGGTAACACCGCCGCAAAGCATGGGTGCAGCCTCAGCCAACTTCAAACCATCGGGGATCTTGACAGCAAAGTGTGCTGGAGCACGACAGTACTGTGGAAGATTGGGGAGTCAGCATATTACTTCATTGGGAAGTTCTTTGGAGTTCCTACTCCCGAGACATGATTCAAGAGTAAAATATCATAAAACAGTCCGGAATAGGAAATAATTACTCCCGAATACCTACGTCTGCGTATCCTCCATATGACTTTGAGCCATCTGGATATTTGCCATTGTATGTTCCAACCGCGCTTGAACAGTAATGCTCCAATCCCGCAGCGCATTCCTCACAGTCTAAGCAAGAGCCAGATTGAGCTCCAACGCCGCATCGGTCTCCGACCTTTAGGTGCTTGACGTTCTTTCCGACCCTCACTGCGACACCAGCAATTTCGTGGCCAACGCAGCATGGGTACAAACTGGGTCCCTGAAGACATGCAGTCAGTGGCTGGATTCGATTTCATGTCAAGCAATCAACTCACCCATCCAGATCTCAGAGTATGCAAATCAGAACCGCAAATACCACAGTGAGTAATCTTAATATCAACGTCATCCTCCGTCCAAGTCTTCGGCTCATATTCTTGCCAGACCATCTTCCCCTGGGTGGCATCCTTATCCAAACCCATCCATCCTTGGAACTTGTACGGCGCACTCATCTTGGCTTTCTCTATATCGTCTGCGGGGCCCAAAGAGTCTTTCAAGTGATTCGTGAGAGAAAGTATTCTTTCCGTAGCTGCAGAAGCAGAACTCTTGACGGACCTCGACATCTTTACATATGTCTCAAGAATGTCACTCCCCACCAACTACACAATCAGCGTCAACAACAAAAATCTTTGGATCCACCGTATTTTATTAAGCTTTTTTCAACGCAGACCCAATTAGGGAGATAGCAGCATCAAAGGCCGATCTTAAGTCCGAATTCAGCTCTTTCTTACGGAAAATTGCATGGTTGGGACTAATGAGATAGGTGACGTGGTTTTGGTATCGCCGATGATGTGCGTTCGGTAGCGAGTTTCCGATGAAAGACTTGAGAATTTCTAGACAATGATGTCGTTGACAGTTGACATCTGAGCCGATGCGCGAGAGGGGGTGGAGACCGATGATTCTACCAGATGCTAAATTTGACGAATCCCGTTCCGAGGGTAAGCAAGTTGCAGAAGGGCAGAATATTGACTTTTTAGCTTGGTATGGCTTCATTCAATTGATTGGCGAGGAGAAGAAAGAAGTCTCCGGCTTCCTTTTCAGATCTGTTTGGTCTGGACAATGCATGTCCTCGTGCGGCCGCTTCTGAAAGTTCAGCCGATGCCGAGGTCTGCACGAGTCATTTTTGTTCGAGTCTCGCAGAGTCATGAACGCATCATCAAATGTCGTCAACAAAGAGCTCGACAATGATCGCACATTTCCACGATTGTGAGATGCTCAATATGAGAAGAAGTTTCTTGGGAAGAAGGTTGCTTTTAAGTTCCTGAAGGAGTTTCGTATGCCTCAAAGGTCCCTGCAGATCTGTCAGCACTTGGAAGCTTCGCTACGAGCTGCTTCTACCCGTCAAGCAGCGTTGTCATACAATGACTACTGAGCACATTGCCCTTTTCTACGACTTGAAACCCAGTTCTGGGTGAGAGGTTGAAATGCGGAATGGGGAGCAGCGTGGGAGTGGTTGAATTATTTGTATTTTTTGATATGCCGTGTCAAAGATTGGTTCGACCCAGTGAATCATTCATCCCAGATCAATATTTCGTTCTCTTCTAGATCGTAATGTATGCCAATTGTTTACTCTCAATCAATGATCCATCCTCCAGCGTCGTGTTCCACCTGTCCATGCTTGCCAGTCATTCAATCCATATCGATGAATGATCCATCCTCTCGAATCATAGTCCGCCTATCCCTGCCAACCGTCCACTTTAAGCCCATGCCTGCCAATCGCTCATCCCAAATCAATAATTTGATCCGCCCCATTCCATCGATTAATCTCGCGATGGCTCACTCCCAGTCATTGACTGCCTCTTGCGCAATCCAACCATGGATGATGTACTTGTTGATATAGCAAAGTCTCTGTCATCTTTCCCTCAACCGCAACAGCACAAGACCTTTGAAGCTCATCTCCGGCTCCACACCCTTCTGCTGCGCCCGTTTTGTCTCGAATAGCCAGTCTCTCATTGCACCATTAAGCTGCAGGGTATCCATCATCGGTCCACATGCCAAAAGAGTCCCAGGTATATAAATCCTTCCAACGATGCCTTTGCATTGTAAACTTGATCCAATCGTCCGCGTGATCCCAGAGCTTGTATGGCTCGGCGGTGGAGGAGCTTGAGGTGTTCATCTGGGAGGAGATCTGTTGTCGGATCTTCTGATATTCCTCCCACAGATCGGCATTAGCCACGAACCCAAGGTAGATGAAGGTTTTCTTGCTCTCGAAGTCAGCAGGTACCCATTGGGATACCATTCTTTTGTTTCCGGTGGCGGGGTTCTCGCAGAGGATTCAATACCGAGTATCCATCCTCATTGTTCAAGGACATCGTAAGCTTGAAAAGTTGAGGACCAAACGGGACCACTTGAATCGTTGAGCCGAAGCCAGCGATTCATATGCTGTTCTCCAGAAAGAGGAAGGAATTATCCACGGGACTGCACCTTCAAATCGCTCAATCCGAGAGAACAATTCGCTCGTTCTAAAGTATGAATCGATTTGAGCAGCCCGTACGGAAAGAACCACCATGATTTTGGCAGTCGCTCAATCCCATTCACACTCTCAAACAACAGTACTACCACCCCCTACACCACCATTTCCTCTTCCGCCTTGACCACCACTATTAGAAGCAGGCGGCGGTGGCCCACCTTTCAGATCTCCGGGTCTCGCCCTCCCTTTCTCATCTAAGCCCGGGGCATTTACATCTGTCACGCCACTGTAATCTCTCCTCGGTCCATCAGCGGGTGCGATATCGTCCGCCATTGCATCTTCATAACTGGGCGGGGCGTCGTCCATCCCGTCTGTTCCTGCCGGACCGAGTTGTGGTGGATACGCAGGGTCGTAGGTTGCTGGTGCAGCAGGATGATGTGATGGGCGGATAGGAGCGGTGGGTTGGGAAGCCATCGCATTCAGCAGTGCTGCGGGTGGTTGAATACCGGAGAAGATCTCGATATCGAACTTTAGAGGCAGGATGATGGTTTGTGGCTTGAAAATATCAGTACGAGATACTAGAAAGACGACTTTGACTTACTTGTATGTTCCCGGGGGTCCCATACGCTAGTCCCACCCGCACTTCCATTTCGTATCTCCTAGTAAGATTGCACGTATGGAAACTCGGCGCAACGGTATTAGGCAAAGCAATCTGATTCCACAGCGTACTGTCCACCACCGTCTCTGTCCTTAGCTTGTCGCTCGGGTTCCCAATCTGTATTCCCAACTCGTTGAAACTCATCAGCACCCACGTGCTGGTCTCAACACGCATAACATCCAGCGCTCTGACTTCCGTAGAACCTATCAGATGCACCTGCAGGGACATCAAGAACACATATTCCGGGGTCTCATTCAATTTTCGTACAATGATTCGTAGCGGAATAGGTTCATTGCATGTCAGGATCGCGGGACTTGGTAACCGCGCGTCGACCTCCCCCTTCGGCGCAGTATCTGACATCTGGGGAGCAGCTTTCTTGAAGATAGAAGATTTCCTGGCAGAATCCGCCAGCCCAGCCTGGAAAGCAAATGGTCTTCGTGCATACACCTCATTCGTAGTTGGCGGTGCTCTCGGAGGTTCAATCGGCATGAATTTGAAGCCAATCGCCGACCTCCTGTTTTCCTTGAATAGTGAAGGCCGTTGGACGGTAACTTTAACATAATATCTAATCTCCGCTTCTCCCGGAAAACCCGTCAGCGAAGGTGGTAAGGTGCGCTTGACGTGTCTGTATTGTAATTGCTGTAGACCTCCCAAGCCAAACCCTCCAAAACCACTCCCAGGACCCATCTGCTGAGACTGTGGATCCCAACAGCCGTTATTGAACGGGATTTTGAATCGAAAGGGATATTCGTGTTGTCCAGCCCGTAATGTGTATGCCGCTCCCAACGTTGTTCCACTTCCCGGATCCTGACTCGGGAACACCTGATTGACTTTGTACAAAACCTTGTGGTTCTCCTGCGAGAGACCTTGCCGTTGATCTCGCCGGCTCATTAACGCTGGATTGAGATTCTGCTGTGCACCTGGCGGGCGCATGAGGACTGTCCTACTCTCTCCTTCCAACTTGACCAGTATGGCAGAGACATTCTCGTCGCTCGTAAGGCTTAGGATCACTCGTCCGCTGATGAAATCGAGGTTCGTGTAGAAGGAATGAGGATTGTCGAGCTGGATTCGGACGGACATGATGGGCAAGCAGCTTCGTGAAGCTTCAATCGATCATGAGTAACTTGAAGCGAGGTTGTTTGTCTTGTATGTAATAGCTTGGCCGTTCGGTTGGTCGGATGCCAATGCTGTGGCGGACGGAACTCAGCCTCGCAGGTGCCTGGAATGTTTACGCAAGCTGTTTGTTTGCGTGCGGGTTGGTGATACCGTTGATTTTCTGCACAATCATTGATCATGGTGAGAGTGAAAGCACAAAGAAGGGGTTGGATGTCTTTTTGGTCAAATAATTCGCAAACAGCCTTGGCTCTTGAGAAGTTTCAGGGAACAGCGTCATAGCAACTCAGTTTCGGCACAGACCAGGCGGAGTCAGCATCCCTGTATTTTGACGACGACAAAACGCTTGAAAAGGGAAATCCTTTCGTATTTGTTCGCTTTCAGCGTTCACAGCCTCATTCATGAAGCTGTAAGTTGTTCTTGTTCGGAGTATTTCCTTCAATCATCAAGTGATGGTAAGCAAATGAGTGGCTCTCTACCCGATTCGTGTTGCAACGGTATTCAGGGAGCCTATGACAATACGCACATGAAGAACATGTATTAAAAGACACAGCCCTCGCTCCTAAACTCCAAGGCCTAGTTCTTCAGTGGGCTCGGAGATTGTATATGGTCATTCCGATTAACGAGTGAATTGGCTTGGAGTTTGACGCTTCATCACATCTGGATACCATGGAGCGTGCGCCGCTTATTCATACATCAAAGCCGGGAGCTTACTAGCCAAGACTGGACTGTAGTATCCTTTACCCTTCGAATAGTCTAATAAATCGTTAAGTAACGACTGAAAACCAAACTGCATTTTTTTATAGCCTACCTCTCGGAAGTTTGGTAGAGGCTGGGGGGCCTATGCGGTAGCTCCCACATGATGAACCCTGTGTCAACAGACACAGCCTCAGTCATGCATATTCTACCATCTGCACCAGCCTAATAAACTTAACCACCCTCAAATGTCTATCTCTCATGCATAGGAATTGCTAGGATGTAGCCTGGTGGTTGGTAGTATGTTGCCCAAGCACAAGCACATGTTACAAATCAAGTCCCCCACTTCCACTGCCCCTCCAATGGTGTCTAAGCATCCCACACATACTTTTCCATAGGAGGGAAGGTATGCATTAATACTCTTCATCACAAGAGATCAACAGCAAACTTCCTCAATACTTTTAGCAGCTGGATGGAATCCCACAATCTCTCTCACACAGGCTGTAAGCTGATCCTCGCCAATTCTTGGACTACTGTATTGGTCAGCAATCACTCTCCCACTGTCTAGATACGAAATACCTCACCTCTCATCATCACTGTTCATTCCTCCAACTTCATCTCCCGGTATAAATTCCACACCCAAATCTAAGATGCTATTTGAACCCGCCTCCAAACACCTCCATTCCTTCCTCGACCCCGCCTCCAATAGGGACTGGAAGCCTTTCCTCGAGGCCATCGACCCAGATATAAAGTGGCTGATTGCCAACCCCGTCAATGACCCTGTCATCAATTCGGGGATATACGTATGCACTGCACCCTCATCCCCTTTTCGCGAGTCACCCATGAATCTTCTTTCTTTGCACCGCCCGCGTCCTCCCTCGCCCTTCCCCAAACCAACTCCCGTTCCGTAGCTCCCTTTCGTTCCTGACGTTCTCTCAAAGTTTCTGACAAGCAACGCCATCAGAATGTGCAAATCTAGAAATCCCACGTTTCAGCCCCCTTCGCAAAGGAAGTTGAAGACTATCTTGAAGATGACACTCGAAGAAGTTGATGTCGTGGGCTTGAAAGCGTTATGGAGGCCACTGGTGAGGCGATGCAGAATAACGGGAGGCCTTATATCAATCGGTATGTTGGATTTTAAGATTAGTTGCATTGGTAGCAAGGCCATTGGGCGTCCAGGGGTTTGAGGAGAGTTTGCTGATGACAGATCGGTATTGCTGGATTCTCGTCTTTGATGGCGAGACAGGGCAGGTGGTTGGGATTAGAGAGTATCTGATACGGCGTTGGTGAAGGAGGTCATGGAGAACAATTAGGAACTTCAGGTTGGGCGTTGGTGAGTTGTGATTGGCACGTACGTATGGCGGAAAGGGGTTCGAGGGCTGTTGTGGCTCGGGCTGGCTTCATTGTCTCACCTCAAGTGCGAAAGTTAGGGTCTGATTTTCTCAACGGAATGGAATGCCATCTATTCATCTATTGAATACACAAAGCGTGAATGATGAATGCGACTGGCATCAAGTACCGAAACCCTATTTACAAAGTAGGAAAGTAATAAACTCGTCTCTCATCTCGTATAGAACTCTTTTCACTCCCCAATCATAAACCAAATTCACAAATTCTCCATATTCATCGTCTCAATGGGAAGAAAATCGTCGCCACACCAGCCGTAAGAACCAACCCACCCGCAACGAAAATGGGAGCGTTGGGGTTCGTCCCCGGAATGTTCGCCGCAATGATAGGCGCACAGAGTCCACCGATACAATTCAAGAAGCTCGCCACACCGGTACCCGCCTCGATTCGGGGCCGTGAAAAACTCAGGGAATAAGCGTACAAGGCTCCATATATGATGTTCTGGAAGAACGCCTCGACAGAGCTGAAGCCCAGTTGGTAGTCCTAGTTTGCCGATATTGTGAAGAGGAAAAGGAAGATGCCCAATAGCAGGGTAGCGATAGCCATCGTGCCTTCGATCTACATATCTGATGTCGACAGTCCAGTAAGCGATGATAGAGCCCAGGACGTCCACAACGTAGGTGATGGCGTAGTTGCGGTAAGTCTCATAGGCGGAAATTTCTTCGCCAGATGACCCCTTCCCGTTCTTCAGGTATTGCCGGAGGAAGGCGTTGAATAGCGGGTATCCCATTCCGATGGTCAAGTAGCAAAACCACAAGAGTGCAGTGTTGATTCTCAATTTCCTGTCACGGAGGAGAGGGCCAATGCGCTCACCTGAGAAGGCGGCGAGTTTCCGGCGTACAATTTCCGAATAGCTGAGTTGAGAACCCCTACCTGGCATTTTCGACGCGCCGATGTCGTTCAGGATTTCCACAGTCAACCAGGTCGTGGTTTTGTTCCTCCTGGCCAGCCGCGGACGACGGCTACGGCTTTGTCTTGACGGTCTCGTGACCGCAAAAAAATTAGGAGATTCGAAGAGGTCGAAAAGCAAGAAGTGGCAGAGAAACATGACGAATGTCATAGCGCCTATGGTATAGACAAAATAGCGCCAGCCTTGGTCAGGGACATAGTGAGAGCCCAGGAAGCCCCAGCCGATGAGTGGGGCAACAAGTTTGGCCGACTGGCCACCAAACTGAGAGGACGGTGAGGAGAGCACAATTTGCGTTTGGTAGGAACTCTAAGAAGAGAGCACCGTAGACGGGTAGATTGCTTCCTACTCCAACACCGAGAGCTGCAAAGAGACCGTATGTGCCGATCCAAGTTGGTCCTGTCCCAGCTCCAATATGGAAGACTTCCACGAGGAAAAGGGTCATGTTGAAGGTTAATCGATGGCCCATGACATCGGAGCCAATACTCCAGGAATATGCTCCAATGCAGAAGCCAATGAAGAGCGAGCAGGTCGTGTACCGGACATTTTTCTCAAAAACACCGAACGTGATTTGCAGGGAAGGATTCGTCAAGCCACACCTTGGAGCCAGAGACTGTGCTTTTTGTCAGTATGCATTCGCTGATACCGTTGGTCTCAAAACGTACTTGTCCGCAAACCACCCAATTCCACACAGGATAAACAATTGCCAGTTGTATCTCCCCATACAAATATCTTGAACGGCTTTATTGATAACCAATGATTTCATTGTTCACTGTCAGCCCGAACAAAGCCCATCAACCACTGCAGAACTCACTGTCATAAGAATTACTATAACGATTATTCCTCATATCCTCCATAGCCTCCGCCCGGAGTCCCTCAATTGTATTCGGGTTGTATTCCGCGCTGGTTGTGCGCATCACGCCCTCTTCTGACTCACTGCCATCTTTATAGTCACCAACGACACTGCCCTTGGCGCTTCTGTTCTTCGGATCGACGCGCCCGGTACTTTTCTTCGATGGATTTGTGGCGCGTAGCCTGGGCGAGAGGAACGACAGCGCTTGGATTCAGCCCTTGTTGTTCAACTTGAGTCCTAGGAATTTGAACACCAATTTCGTCATATTTCTCTGGTCTCGATCCACCTTGATAGGTTCAAATTATTCTACTCGACTTCTTGAAGTCGTTCTAGGGCAGTCTCCAACACAGACTTTGCAATCATGCGATTCCATCTTGCCCAATTCTCTGTGACGCTAGTCATAATCTTTACAAAAGTTGTACAGCCACTTGTCGTAAGCATGTCTTCCAAAACACCCGGTACAGAGAAATTGAGGATGCGGCTATCGTCAGATACATTCTCTAGTGCCACAAGAACGTGTTCCAACAATCGACCTGCATCATCAAGAACTAAGCGCCTTGCGCTAGATGTATGTGAAGCCACATCTGGTAAGTCAACGTCGGTATCGTCAGTCTCAGAGGACAGACTACTACGCAAATCAGTATAGGAAGACACTGACACAGATGATCTAGTTGAGGAGATCATGTTTGGGCCAGCACTTGGTGGCAATGTTAAGACTTCAGGGCCATGCGACTGCACCGAAGGTTTAAGGGAAGTATCTTGACGGAGAGGATCGGCTATGGATTTTGGCACTTCGTCAGGCGCTACTGCGCTATTCAGAGGCCTTGAATCAACAACAGATTGTGGAAAATACTCATCCAAGATAGCGATTCCATCGGTATGAGTTATCATAGGCAGATTGCTTTCCTGCGCTCCGCCACTCATTGTTTCATCGCCATCTATTGGACTGACGAGGGCGGTTTTTGCCATAAGTTCATCAGCGCTTTCTCAAAGTGTGGCCTCTCCTGACGTATTTAGAGGCTCTATTGTGTCAGGCTGGATGACAGCCGCATCCTCGACGGACCCAAGGGGGGTAGGATTATTGTGAGGTTCGTCAATAAGAGGCTCATCAGTAGCGGACTTATAACAGGGAACACAAATGAAAGGAATTAAACTAGCATGGGTTCTAGACTTGGCATGATATCCTAATAGTGCATCATATCCTAATAGCGTGACTCGTATCGCATAGACGTGTGGTATTAATAATTATTACGGTTTTAAAGCGTTAGCATGTCCTTATAAAGAAACCACATTTCGGTGTTTCTCACAAGATCTGCAACGCCAAGATAAGGATGAGTGACAAGTAAAATGACACTATACTCTTAGCTCGGGACTTAAGCTTTACGGTACTATTCTATGATATGTTTTTCCCCTATCGCTTGATAATTTGTCAGTTCGGAGGGGTGAAACCCTTCTGGTGGCGGAGGCGATAGCACTATCCCTTAAACTGCGACGCAGCGCACCTAAGTTCTGCCCAAGGCATATTACTAAGCGAGGCTCTTAAACTGCTAAGATTAGCACAAAGCGGGGCTGGATAGAGCTCGAAGTTGATGCCTTATGGGAGGATGCTTGTCGCAGTTTAAGGGATAAACTTTTCACCTCCTGAGATGCCACGCAAAAACAGCCGAAGCGCTTTCACATACTTGATCCATCCTTTTCTGATTTCCGACGGATAGATCTCATAGGCTTTTCGGGTTGCTTACGGACCGGCTTCCCACACCGGGCAAAGTTGATGACAGTGAGGTTTTCACCAAACACTATAATGCCTTTATAGAGTTTGGTGTCAGCGGAAGCTATCTCTAGGGGGAAGGATTTAACCATGATGGATTACGCTCATCTCTTCAATCAGAAATGAATAGGAATCGCCAATTGATACTCTCGATAGTTATCGAATTAGTATTATAGGGTTTACTCCGAATCGCAGGCTTGGTTTAGCCGTCTTAGTAGGGAGGAATTATCGTACGTAATAGCTTCAAAAATCGTAGTAATCACAGCGGAATGACTGAAAATATGGCCTATGGCAAGGCCGGGCTTATAACGGTCGGATCAGATGATAAATGGGTCAAAATGCATTGAATTGTAGATAACTAAGAGTGTAGGTATAGGAGTGCACCGTGGAATGAAATTCCACGGGATCTGCGCTAAACCGTATTAGGGGTCTGAGACAAGCTCCATCCGACAAACCGGCCCTCAGCACGAACCGGCCCTGCGGCCTCTGGACATGAAGTCTTGGGCGCACACCCAAGACTCTCTGTTAATCAGTCTACACCTAGCACGAATAACTAACTGCAGTACCAAGGGAATTTAAATAAGACACTAATGGGGACTTCGCACACTTCAAAGCTGTGATAAAGGCTTCACAGTTTACTAGCATTTCATGTAAGCTCAACTGCTTCTTAGCTTCCGAAAACCAACTTACTGATTGCCCCGCCAGCATTTGTGTGCGTATTATCATTAGGGAAAAATGTCTTTGCAGTCGTAGGACCGAGCGCCTGCCAACGGTTCACGGCATATTTCGTATGATCTACGTAGGGAATGACTGCTGTCTGAACTGCGACCTGCGTACTCCTATCAGCTCTTGTTATACTCTTTTGCACTAGTTGTGTACTGGATACAGAAATATGTATTTCATACCTCTTGCGCATAGGTTGCGAACGGCCAAACGCTCTGCAGCGTATTCCCCGTCCAATAATTCCTCGGTACCATACCGCTGATCACAGGGTGTGCGCCTTTCGCTCTTACATCCACAATCATCTTTCTCAAATACCAGCCAAAACTGTGAACCGTCTCCGTTGCACCCGTAGAATTAGTCACGATCTCGGTATTGTTCGCGATTCCGGCGAGGGTGGCTCTGTCAGACGCGTCCGGATCTCCATCATCATCATTGTGTCCCATTTCAATAACGACATAGTCGCCAGCATTGGTGGCAGCGAGAACAGTCGCCCAGTCACCGTCATTGATGTATGAGCGGGTGGAGCGCCCGGCGACGGCCAGGTTGGAGACTGAGATTGTGAGATAATCGTGGAGGTAGTGGGCCCATCTTGATAGGGTCAGTACAGTTTAGAAACAGGGAAGGTAGGACTTACCCTTGAATGTTGGTAGTCGCAGGGTCCCATTCAGCTGCTGTGCTGTCTGAACAAATGAGGACCTTTGTTGCTGCCTGAACGATTGTCGCCATCAGCAGTGAGAGGAAGGGGATCAAAAGCTGCATTGTGGGTAATGGCTGCTTCACGTGTCGAGATGGCCTGGAGGGGGCAGTGCACGAAGTGAAGCGGTGGCTTTTTGTCTCTTCATATAGGTAGTTTGCAAGCCCAGGGCCGCACTAACAGGAGCTGTAAGTCCTCCAGTCTTAACGCGACCATTCGTCCGAAACAACTCATCTTCTATGGATAAATTATACGGAAAATGTTCTCAGTCAGGAAATGATTTAATAACTTTAACACAGTAGCTGACTTCTCAAAGAGGTTTTAGCAGGGTCAAATATGTTAGCTGAGATTGGTGGAACTAATATTTACATTCCGCTCCGCTATGCTAATCTTAACCGAGCGGATAATTCCACAGCGGGGAATCCCAGTTGAAACCTAAAGCCGCCGTAAGGGCCCCGAAATGTTACCAATACGTAGGATTCTCGGCCGCTGTCGTGAGGCTTTGA
Organism: Gamarada debralockiae; assembly: GCA_002803225.1. Classification (NCBI taxonomy): domain Eukaryota; kingdom Fungi; phylum Ascomycota; class Leotiomycetes; order Helotiales; family Hyphodiscaceae; genus Gamarada; species Gamarada debralockiae. Next base: position 3,709 of record NXFV01001003.1, on the reverse strand, counting down.
AATGTCTTCAAATGCAAGAATCTCTCCTAGCTACCTATCTCAATTTAGCTGAATCGTAATATTGGCCAGATCAAGACGTCATTTCTCGATCGTCGGTGAAGCTCCAGGGGCGGGTCATAATAAGGCGTTATGTCAAATCAGGGAGGTATCGGATATCATAGAAGGTCTGTTGATTGAAATCTATGAAATATAAAATCTAAATAAGGGAGGGAAATGCACGCCCGAGGGGCACGCCAGAACTCAACCGCCTCGCTTAATGGTTGGCCCCCCTTCTTCACTAGGCGAAGTCAACAACCGAATAAAAAGGTTCAAAATTTAATTCTAAAATAACGGCTAAATCTAACTATATAATTTAAAGGCAGCCTAGCATTATTCCTAATCATGATTCCTGAATGAATTCAACCCTACCAGGGAAGACCATACTGAAATCGATGAGCAAATGGAATCGACTAAGGTTTCTACCTCATGTGGTTGGCTCGCGTATTATTCAGCATCAGCCTCCCCTGTTCGCCCCCCTTGTACTTCATCTCGCTTTTGAGAACGTTGCTACACAATTTTTTATACTCTTGCATAAGGATGATAAGCATTAGGCAATGATCCTATACTCTAGGAAGTTGACATAAGCTGAATGCAGCTGTCAGCCAACGCCTGATGTGCTTGCTTCTCGTCCACCCAAAACTCTGGATTCTTGCACCTATCATTGTTAACAAGAAAGTCTCGAAATGAAGGATATTGGAGACGAAGCAGTTGGTTCTGGTTCTTTAAAACATCCATGACAGAGTGCAGATCCTCTAGCGTCTGGTCGATGTCCTCCTTCGTGACACGCAGCTAGGGTTGGCACTTTTTACAGAATTTAGAATTATCTTTATAAAATTTAAAAAATAGGACGGTTCTTCGTTTTTAGAAAGAATGTATGACTAATATAAGACCAAACCTATTCGAGCTAGCATGTGATCACGTGAATAATAATTTCGAGACACAAAAACAACATCCTTTAGTACTACTATCTCTACTACACCACTATCCTTTTAGCAGAGATGAGTAATATCAAAAATATTAGGGAAGGGGGGAGATGGGGGGCTTAATTTGGACGATTCTTAGCGTTATTAGTATTTTTTATGCAGCTTATGCATAGGTTTATGTACTCTTTATGCACTTTTTTTAGAGTATATACCGTACTTTTTTAAAACGTAGACTTTACGTTCTTTCTACGTTTTAAAAGCGTAAAATACGCCAACCCTACACGCAGCAGCCAGTGCGATGAAGCTTACGTAATTAACTTAAGTTGTCGAATCAGACGATATTGTGTGGTAAAATCATGTATTCGTAGATATCTAAGGAGGGAAGAAAAGGTAGAGTTGCCAGAACCCGAGATATGTGTACACAACCGTTGCCATAGCAACCAGCTCATCTGACATAAGTTAACTTAACGTACTTGATAAGTGAGCGGCGCATACAAGTGAGCTGCGCACTAGAAAACACACCAAAATTCGTGATTTTACGAAAATTATATTTGAATAAATCATAAATAAAAGCTCTTAAAAATTTATAAACAGTTTATTTAGTAAATATATATATATATAGCCTTCTAAAGCTTAAATATATAAGATAAGTGATTATTAAGATATAATATTTGAGGTCCAAATAATCCTTGTATTTTAGTTTTTCTTCAATATTATAACAATTATACATTATATATGCCTAAGTCTTATAATTATTCAAAACATAGAGTTGAGATGCTATTTATTTAATTTTATAAGTTTTTATTTAAGGTTTATTAAAATATAATTTTCGAAAAATCACGAATTTTGGTGTGTTTTCTAGTGCGCAGCTCACTTATCAAGTACGTTATTACAGTAGTGTAGAAATCGTTTTATGAACTTGAAGACGCTTAAGTAATATCCGTTGCAGAATAGCATAGCAATTTGTTAGCTCTGCTAATAAGAACCTTTACTCAATCCCGAACAACTCTTAAGACGCCTAGATCATCCTTTTCAAGACGAAAAGGGTTCATGGTAGAGACCTGCGCTTCAACATCCTGCTTCTTGTGAAGAGCCATAGACCAGCGGACCCAGATTCCCCAGATCAAAAACACAAGCACCGTTAGCGGAATGGTTACCGCCCAATATCTCCAGAACCGGGGGTTGTAGACCGAATCATGCGCTGAAGCATTCCAATTAAATAGAGGCATCGCGAAGAACGCCTACAGAAGTTTAGCGCGACGCACGAAAATCATAGGGTTTGGATGATAGCGTATCCTTACTGCGACAAAGGTGGCAGGAAGGAAAGCCATGGTGAGAACGGCGATCGCTTTCATAGCTGAAGAATCTCTTTTGCCTGCCTCGGCAATCTCTCTCGAGTCCCCGCGATGCTATAATTCAATATGTTACTCCGCTGTGCAATCATATTATACATCTAGAGAGGTGTCAGAAGAAATTTCCAGCATTGTAAAGTACAGAGTAGCGTAAACAAGAATTATAAAGCTTTAGGAAGGTAAACATTTCTACTTGTGATATATAACGACCCTGAAGATGGCCAATGTACACGAAAGCAAGTAACCCCGGCACCTCTAGCGTTAGTTACTAGCGAGAAGTCTAAATTGAATGAGAGATGATTTCCAAGGATTGTATATTCACTCACTGTAGGTGTCATTGCTAAGGAAATGACATTATAGCAAGGAATGATGGAAATAATATAATGGTAAGATTACATACCGCCATCGTTTGGATTTCTGAGACCTTCTGGAACTGACGTAACAGGTTTAGCTGCGATTTGTAGCCGTCTTCTACCATGAAAATAACGTCTGTCAAAGTGGCGCATGCTTCGACCATCCTACCTGCATTCCGGCCATCTTTCTAGTCTCCAACTACACTGCCTTGGCGCTTCTGCTCTTCGGATCGACGCGCCCAGTACTTTTCTTCGATGCCCTTGTGGCGCGTAGCTTGGGCTAGAGGAACGACAACGCTTGGATTCAGCTCTTGTTGTTCAATTTCAGTCCTAGGAATTTGAACACCATTTTCGAGGTGGTGGCGACGCAGTGATCTGTCGTGTGATAGCTTGGTGAAATATGCTGTGAACGTTATCTATGTGCTCTCTGTTTGAAACCGTAACTTGTACAATCAATAAGATTGGTGCTGTGGAGATGTTGCTTGTGGCATGTCAACTCGAAAGTTAGGTATGCACGTATTGGTCGCTTGGAGATGTGGTTGCCGATATCAAAACGAGCGATGGTCACTTGTTGCATGTACCCATTTGACCAAAGGTGCTGCTTTGGAATTGTCGAACGTTGTTGCTGTGGTCGACTCGATTCGAGATCTGAGGTTTCCACTCAACTATCAATCACAGCAGTTGAATAACAGTGACGAGGGTACTGAGGATCTGAGAAAAAGTCTCATTTCGAGATTCGCGAACGTATACGGAATGTGATCTGTTGCTTGTCTTATCGATATTTCTCTTCGAACCAAAGTAGAACCTTTGATCTTCTGAGAAATACTGTTGAAGAGACCAACTTAAACACCTCCAAGTAGGGCATCACCTGACAGCCCCCCCTCCACTGGTCCCTAGACTCAATTCCTCCTAGTCCATATCTATCAAATTGGGTTTCGGATCCGAGTAACCAAAGAGATGCGAGCCAAGGCTGAGAAAATAATTCTAAGGATGTGCGATTGTGTAAATTTTTTAACCCATTTAGTAGATACTAGCATGAGTA
>NXFV01000984.1:0-40992 GCA_002803225.1 Gamarada debralockiae | reverse complement strand
ACCCCCCCCCCCCCCCCCCCCCCCCCCAAACCTCTTCTATTTCTTCTTCGCACCTACCTCAACAAAGCATCAATTAGACTAATAGTATTATTTAAGTTTCTAGCTTAGAGTTTTTGCTATATATAGTTATTTAAATTATGTACAAGACCAGCAGAAGTAATGTGTCAGTTGAGCTGTATTTTGGGGGGCGAAATATAGTGGCATTTCTAGACCTAGCTGATATCTAAGGAGCTGAAAATACAAGGAGAGGAAGAGCTCTCTTATATCACAAAAGAGGGTGAAATACAGGCTATACCTAATTAGGCAGTTCCAACTAACATAATGGCGGGGCACGGGCGATTCCATTTCCCCTGAGTTAACGTTACTTAGCTTCGGCATGCCGGTTTTAGTGGACGATCATCATTATTCATGGCACGAAATCTTAAATTTTAGTCGTTTGACAGCCTCAACTGATTTGGCTAATCGATGGGGACGAGCTTTGGAGAGGTTATCAATGGAAGGTTATATGGGCTGCTCGCAAATAACTCTCCCCTTCAAAGGGCCGATTGTCAAGTTGGGATGTGAGGAGCAGATCACCGTGAAGGAGACTGACTTTGGCGATATCCTTGAAGACACTGAGGAGGTGCGGAATATTGGAGCTGATATCAATTCTGAAGATTGGTATTCTACTCGCATTCATGCTGAGGACAGAGGGGTCTTTCCCGAGAAGACTAAGTTTTACAGAGAGAGTTGTGAGTCGTCAACGACACACTTGACTACGGCCATTATCTGGACAAACCCAAAGACTAACGAAGTCAATTGACGTTGTGGAATTTTGCCATCTTAGCATCTTGAACTATGTTCGTTTCTTCCACTCATTGCCCAGTTTTTACGAGATTCCCTGTCCTTCACGAATTGCGGGGCTCACGTAAGCCAATGACGTCCCCACATGGCTGCAACGCTACGGACATGCCAACACCACACCAGGGGTGGCAGCAGCTCGTGGGACAGCTGTGATGCAAAGTATAAAGAGGACAGAATTCCCTCTATTTGTTCGCAATTCAATTCCCAAAATCAACGAAGTCATGGCAGCGACAGTTCCCAATCCCCGCTCCGACGCCCAGCGCATATTCAAAGTCCTCAAAAGTGGCGGCATAGCGCTCTGCCCCACCGATCTAGGATACGCTCTCATGTCGACAAACCCATCAGCTCTCGGAAAGATCTTTGTGACCAAACAACGCGCGGCCCAAAAACGGCATCCCATGATGGGATCCTACTCTCTACACAAAGAGTTGCATATCCTGCTACCTGAGCGAGCTGAAATGGTTCGGCTGCTCACACAGGAGTTGAAGGCCCCTTTAGCAGTTGTAGCGAAATATCGGCCTGAGCATAGAGTTATCAAGACGTTGAGTGAGGAAGGTCTGGAAGCTAGTACGGCTGATGGAACAATTGTGTTGATGATGGGGACGGGGAGTGTGAGTGAGGAGGTCACTAGACTTTGTGAGGCCGAAGGGCTTGTGTTGCAGGGGAGTTCGGCCAATCCTTCTGGGACTGGTTCGTACATGTTTTCCAATTCTACAAACACCCTTAACCCAGCTTTTTTCAGGTAACAAATTCAGCATTGAATCTGTCCCCAAAGAAATTCGGGAAATCGCAGATATCGAGCTCGACTATGGGCTGGCGAAATACTGGATCTATGGACGCGGATCAACTATGATCGATTTCAGCAAAGGGGAATTAGAAGTGGTGCGAATTGGAGCTTGTTATGAGGTTATTAAGGATGTATTGAAGAGGTTTTGGAATGTGGAGTTGCCGGAGGACCCGGGAACGGAGAAGCTGCCGTTTGGGAATCTGAAGCACTTGCCGCCTTCAGAGAGCTTGAGCAGGCTCATTGAAAAGACGAGAGGCCTGGGATCATGAGATATACATAGATGAGAGTTCTAAAAGGAAACGATAGCAAACTGTTATGCCGGACTTGGGATGTTCATCGCTATCGAGAGCTTTTAAATATGACCCACTCAGGAAAAGAGATAGGCCCAGGAAGCGCCTGTTCGTACCAACCACCATGTGAATTAATACTTCAAATAGCTCTCGATCAAAGGATATCAAAAGCCGAGGAGAGAATGAGAAGTGAAGGAAATCCGAAACGAATAGAAAGTCATCACGTGATGAAAGATTGGACGGAGGAGGGTTGGCCAAAACGATGGAGTATTCTTCCACAGTAGATCAGATTATCCATGAGTACCCGACCAAATTAATCTCCAAAATCCCCTCTTCATTGATGCCGGAGCCACAGCATTATTCGTTGTCGTCGTCGGCGGCAGCGGTGGAAGGGCACCCTGTGCATTCACCTCCCTACCAGTGTTACTGTTTAAACTCTCGTCATAACCTGGCGGCACTTCACCAGGCATTCCGACCCTCACATATTTCGGCGGATGGTCGTCATCTTCGTCTTCAGCTCGTACCACGCCTCCACTCACAACCTCCAAATCTACCGCCTCACCAGCTTCCGTCATCTGCGGCTTAGGATGCTTCCTTCTATACCACCTCATCGCCCCCATGATGATTAAAAGACCTAGCACAATTGCGGCTATGATAACCAGGACTTCTGCTGTTTTGGATAAGGGCTTTTTAGGTCGAATAAAGTGTGTCGCAGTATCTTTGGTAGATCCTGGCTCGTAGGCACCACAAAAATAGAAGTAGGAGCTTGGTAGCGTCTTATTCTTCTCCCCAGCTTTGGAGACAAGCCAATCGTAGTTCAATTTGTCAAAAAAAGTACAATTGAGATGGGAATTGGTGCTGTTGAGGAGAAAAGGTTGGGGATTGCCATCTATGAACGGCAAAGACACGCTGGAGGGTGTTAAATGGGGTTCTAGAGAAAGAATTTTGGGGTCATATTAGATGCTTACGTTGAGAAATTACCCGTCAGATTCATACCTCCAGCCACATCCCAGAGCTTAGGTAGCACGAGCGACTGCAGTAATGGATTGTTCGTGACCACAAAATCTCCACGCTCGAAGCCAACTTCGTTAAGAGAGTGAAGGTTTAAGGTGTTCAGCATGGCATTGTCCGTGATGTAGACAGAACCGTCTATGTGGATGAGATTTGGGGCAGAGAACGTGGTGAATGAATTAGAAGAAAGCGCAAGACTCCCATCTGAAATGTAAGTGAGTGATGATATGTCGATAGTGCCAACGTTGCTGATCGAAATATTGCCGCAGCTTTGCAGATTTGACACCCGAAGTGCTACTGCAGGACCGTTGCGCGCAATGTCGAAGGACTCGCAATCTGCAAGTCTGGTAAAGTTGAGGTTGTTCAGATAGGGATTGTCTTTGAGTTCAATGAGCTCCGGATTTGTCATTTGTGAATAGAAGTCGATATCATGCACTGTAAGAATGTGGAGTCAGTACCCAATGAAACCTGCCTGACTAGTCTGAGCATAGGTAACCCGAGCATTGGTCAAGTACATGTATGGAGAAAGGGATCAATGCGAATCAGAAGAAGTGTTTATGAAGAAATTCAAATGAAAGGTCATTTCTCATACAGCTTGTGTTGACAAGGGACAAAGATCCATACGGATTATATGCATATCCGGCGTTGTCGGAGTCCTCAGTCAAGATCCCATTTCCAATTGTGGCGTGCGTTAGCAGTGGTAATGAATCCCATAACATACCATCTCCTACCCATTCTAGGAGGGGGAATTCGATGTCCGCCAGAAGTGGAAGATTTGAGAGCGTCAAATTGCCCTCGATAACTGTCAAAGAAGGTGCCGATATTGCAGACAGTTCACTGCTATTTGCTGCAACGAGATTTCCATCCTGTATCCTTTGAAAGCCTGCCAAGGTAATGTTTGTGAGGCTGTTACTCTGAATAATCACGTTTCCAGAGATATTCCCGCATGTTCCCCAGGCGTCCGCGTCGGCTTGTGAGGTAAGGATGATATCGGGGCAGATGTAGTTGTATCGGTAGTTGTATAAATACGAGCCGCAAGCAAAGGTACAGTTCACGTCAACTACATGAATTATCAGTCGAACTTTATCAGACATATTAACATCAAAAGGAAAGAAACGTACCAGCTCTCGCGACCCGCGAGCAAAATGTCGCCGCCACCAGCGCGGTCACTGCCACATGTGGCGCCCATCGTGAACTGCCAGCGAGCTTCATGTGTACAGCAGTAAAAACGTCGCGAAAACGTCAACGGCCCTACAAGTAGGGCCCAAGGTCTTTCATGTCGTCGCTACTCCCTTGCAGCGATTTTAAAAAGAGTGAGAGAAGTTGAGGAAGTGAATTGTTCTGCCTATACAGTACTTCGTATCCGGTGGAGCAATGCCCTGTTTTATGGGCTGCGCGTCTTGGCAACAGGGGGTTGCGATACGGTAGTGCGCCTGTTCGCGGACCTTGAGCATTTTGGTGGGGCCTCGCCGCGATTTCGTACACAGAAAATTCGCTCTTTAAATTAGGGCCAGAAAGTCGTGCATTATTATGCTTCAGCCTCAGAACTTTTCAGTTAGTACGCCAGTCACAACTTTTCCAGGCTCATTTTTGCTCAACGCGCATGCGCATGATGGAAGAACGCTCACCGCCGAGGTTGAGATCTTATCAATCTGCAAGCCCACCCTTGAAGTCCAAGTTCAGAAGAAAGGCTGAATTGCAAGGCAGCTTTATGGTCTCGTTTAGGCCAGGCCTGAGCTCCAGCCCCACTATTTCGCATACGCAACGACCACGCCAAAGGAAAGGAAGAAGCGGATACTAAGCGGAACTCTAAGACTAAATAACCACTCAGTCGTTTACTTTACGCCGACGACACATCGTTCAATTCGTATTCCAAGCAACACAAGTCCGCTTGCCTCCCTAATACATACGTTAATCTCCTTCACGAGATATACAACTAGGCTAATAGACAAAATGAGCGGTATATCCTCTAGCTAAACGGCGTGGCTAGCATGGGAAAGTCGACGATCACTTGCCCTTGGCTGCTTTTTTGTCTTCTCCGTATTATGTTTGTGGTCTGATCTGCGACGCTTCACTAGGAACGAGCCGGCCACACTGGGAGTCATGTATTAGGGCAGAGGAGGAGGAGCCGAGATAATCTAGTGAGGCGTGAGGGGAACAATCGATTATATCTCGCTATCACTGCCTACGTGGTTAAAGGAGATTTGTGAGGCCCAGAGTAAAATGAACTTCTATCCTTTATTCACATTCTCGGCTGTCAATACTTTCTATATCTGTACTACCGCGGTATTGAGTCGATCCCGCGGTTGTGACTTTAAATCTGCCCTTTGATGCATGGCCTGAGGCTTCTGAGTGCTTGCCATGTTGGTGGAACGATATTGCGAGGTTATTCACACTCATGAGCGTATCTGGTGCTCCTTCCCGAGCACCGCCTCCCCGAGCTACAGTGTCTGCCGGTTCACGGCCTCGGCCTCTGTGTACTTGCCCTGCTGGCCAAGCGATGATGCCTGCCTTAGCCTGTATTCCACCTTAGATTTAACCTACAGTCTCTCGATAACGTGCCTCTAGTTGCACGTAGTCTCTTGTGGAGGTCTCCCGCGTTTCCGGATGAGAGAGGTGGATCGCTTGTTGATGTCGGTGCAGTTGGGGTTGTGAGGGCACTGCTGATGCAAGACTTGTCAGTCTTCGAGTATGAACGGTAGATTAGCGGTGCTCACTGGATCAAGGTTGCGTTCGGAGTTGGCTGCATGATTGCGCACCAAGTCACTGCTTGGTCCATTGCAACGGTGTACGCCATGGAATGGTGTTTCGGGCGAGATGGTGGTGATCCTTGCCATGTGTAGCTCGCTGATCAACTTCGCATTCTCGTACTCGGTACAGCCGTTCATCAACGCTGCGGGGTATGGTTGGACGTTCACGGTTAGTCTTGCGATATTTGGCCAGGAAACAATTTTCGTTGAATGGATAATTCTGATTGAATAATTCGCACTAAGGATAGAAAAGAGTCGTACTACCACCGCTAGCTTTCTGATTCATAGCATTAAGAAGCCCAGAGCTTGCTGGCCTTGTCTCACAATGATCCGCGGACACCCCAGTTCTCGACAAAAGAGCTTGGTCCCAAATCGCAGAGCAGGGGCATTCATAAACGCTCTCTACCCACCAGAACTTCCTCAAAATTAACTTCACATCGTCCCAATTCCTGAGGTGCAAGGTAGAAGCGACGTTGGTTATCTTCGAAACGAACCACGGATGATCTAAATAGTCATGGCTAGCAACAGCACCCACAAAAAGTATCCATAAATGGAACGCTGGTGTCGAGTCAAGAAGAAGCTCCGAGGTCTCAATTACTGTCTTGAGCTTTCCGATGATCGTTTGGTAGGTTCTGCCACGCGACGGAAATGCCCAGATGATGGTCTTCAGATGGAGGAACACGCTGAGACGACATAGTTCCCCTATCAAGGCCGCTTCGGAGAAATCGCTGTCAGCAGCTCGACATGTCAAGAGTCGGTAGCGTAGTTCGGTGGCAATGTCTCGTTGGTGTGAAGGCAAAATTTCCTCCTCGGTTTTGGTCAGGAGAACAGTGAGAGTCTGCGCGTCGTTGAGGATCTCGACAAGATTTGGGTCTAACGAAAATATTGAGACAATATTTCGAAACCCAATGGAGAGCTCCCCAACTGGTATTTTTACTCTGCCATCAAAGACGATATCAGAAAATTCGATGAGAGGAAAGTAGGGAGGTGAATCGGTTTCAACACAGCCGACGAGATCGGTCCTAACATAAATATCAATAAACCGATATATACTTGAAATGAGATACATACGTCAGCACTTTTCCTTGCAGTAACAAATTGAGCGCTTGGATACCACCTCTGAGTTCTATCATTTTTATCATGCCGTTTCGGTGGATGGCCCACATGTCGTGGTTTCCGAGTGTGAACTGGAAATGTCAGATTGTAACAACACGAGATGGAATGAATTACCTCGATCTTCGCAAGGTATGCCACGGATGCAATACTAGCATCAGAAATCCCTGAAGAGTCTTTCATATCGTCATTGAGGCACTGAATTGCCTCGAGCTTGTGGAGTTGGCTCTCCTTTGACTCAGGTCTACCAGAGTAAACATCCATGTAGATTGCTGAAATGTACATAATCATGTGAAATAATGCAGGGTTTGCCAACGCTAATGTAAAGAGGCCTTGTTGGCCAAGGCCATACTTCCAGCAAATCTCTTTCGGACATATATTTTGGACGACAACTGAGAGGTCTGCAATATTGAGAGTCAGCAGGGATCTGAGATACACTACCGTAGATGCTTTTTCATCGGGAATATGAGTTTCACTAACAGTGATGGATGAGCCTGTACATATGGGGCCGCATCGGAACAGGATACGAGGCAAATGGGTCGAGGCTTCCGCTGGGCTGTCGAAGGAATGCAGTAGACCAAAAGGGGTTATAGGTCCTTTCGAAGCTAGCTTCAACAGCTTCCTCATGCAGTACCCCTACATGGGACGGCTTTTTGGACTGTGACTTGCGAATCGACTGCCTCTTTTCCCGGTAAAAGTTCTTCATCACGTGAGTCCTGATGAGTTTTCTTGCCGCATCATCTTTTGGCTTTGACTGGGCTGTATTGATGAATACCAGCGTTTTGGAGTCATCTTGTGGGACATTCGAGACATTCCTCTCTATTAAGGATTAAAGAAAGCCCGGCAATGACAAGACTGGGGATTGGACTAACTGGGCTTACGCGTTAAAGCGCGATTTAGGTCAGAATCGTATATCATGACCATAGGACGCCCGTAAACATCCTGTAGAGTACCATCATGGCCTTGTACGATACTGAGAGCTTCGTTCATAGCTGTTTCTATCGAAAATATCTTCAGCCGCCAAAACTCGAACCCTAAAATGCGATATTGCAAGTGGATCGAGTGCTCAATTAGCCTGCACTACGTGATCTGACGGGGCATCGTAAAGCCACGGGGTATCTTGGAAGCACTTTGTTGATGAGAGTATGAAACGCATATTGCCAAAATGTTATGAGGAATAAGAAAGAAGCGAACAGATGCGAGTAAGCGCAACCCCATTTAGGTTAGCCGTAATCACCTCTGCCCCAAAACGGCTTGGCTCATGGTGCCTGGCAAGGGTCCTTTTCTATCTCACAACTCGCTTCATACTTAGCAACGTCCAATGGTCCCTCCAAGGCCACCGCCCAGAGACATTGAAGAGTACAAAGAAGTACCGATTGGTAAGGTGGACAGCAACCAGCAAGGCATGTCGTGGTTTCCAAAGCTTGGACCGCAAGGGTTAATACCTCGTCCGTTCGTCCTCCGGGTGCTTCTACGCAGAGACCACGAGATACTGCTCTCGCTCATAACAGTTTTGCTCTTTCGATGCTGTTAAACTCTAGGTTCTTTGTTAATCTTAGATTTGCTGCATGAAATCTTTGCTCAACATGTTTCATGCCAAGAATTCAAATCCCAGCACTGACATTTCAGATCTCTCGGGAAAAGTCGTCCTGATCACTGGCGGTATGCAGTCCCTAATAGCCAATTGGTACTACTTTGGATTTTATAGAACTGATCGTATTTAGGAAACAACGGACTAGGAAACAATCAGCCCTCGAGTTCGCGAAGCATAAACCAGCAGCGATCTACATCACCTCACGCTCCATCGCAAAAGGGTAACGAAGCCATCACCGAAATTAGAGCTGTTGTTCCAGGAGCAAATCTTCACCTTCTTCAGCTCAACCTTGCTCGCTTGCTTCAGTCCAATATGCAGCAAGATCCTTCCTTGCCTTGTCGTCCCGTCTCGACATCCTGATAAACAATGTCGGTATCGTGGCTGTCCCACCGGCGTCACTGAAGATGGCTACGAAATTCAATTTGGAACTACCTGGGCCACGCTTTGCCCACCAAGCTCCTCCTTCCAATACTTCTGTCAACTCCAGCGATTCCTGGCGCGGATGTGCGCATCGCGACACTCTCCTCACTCTCCCATACCTGGACAGTCAAAGACGGAATCAAATTCGACACTCTGTGCACATCTCAAGAAGAGGAAAGCAAAGTCGCGAAGTACGGACAGTCCAAACTAGCCAATATCCTGCATTCGAAAGAGCTCGCTCGTCGATATCCATCCATGACTTGCGCGTCAGTACACCCCGGTACTGTGGAGACCGGACTCTCGAAGCCAATGATGGAGAAGCACCTATGGATGCGTGTGGTTGAAGCGGCCGTGGGATTGTTGATTGGTATCAGTGTTGAGCAGGGTGTGTTGAATCAGTTATGGGCTGCGACCAGTAAGGAGGTCGTGAGTGGGGGATATTATATTCCAGTCGGGAAACAGGCGAAGGCTTCAGTGGATGCCAGGGATGAGGTGCTGGCGGATATGTTGTGAATTGGACTGAGAAGCAGCTGGAGAAATATAAATTATGAATGAATGTGTCGTGTCGCCTGATCATTGGCTTTATCTTCCTCGGTAACTTTGGGCACCTATGAAGCGGTGCTCTCTTTCTGCTCGCAGCTCAGCAATATATGTGTGAGAATCTAGTTGCAAACAAATATCACCGTTCGAATACAAATATAAGCTTCAGAAACTAGCCTCTAATGTTTGATCATCTTCGCCGAGGATAAACCTTATGCTGGGACCCGTTTTCACGTGACGCATCGGAAATTGGGGCGAGACACGAACGCGGACGACATCTTTTAAATTGAGACTCTGGATGCTTAGACCTTCGACACTCAATCACTTTCTTTGAGAGTGTCCACTTCTCTACAACAATCTCTGAATGGCGGAGCTGCGAGTAAGACGGCCCTGCCCAACTGTTGTCAAATCTGTTCGTGAATCGAAAGTTTCACATGTGTCATGGCGTCACACCGAACCAAAATCTTGTGTTTGCATTGCATGCATGGCACTCTTTGAGCTCGACATCACGACGATGAGGTTTGATTAAAATAAGCTCTATTCTTCAGCCAAAGTGAGAATCTCCGCAATTGAACCCCAATCCCTAGTGCTGACGCCATTCCCGGCAGCAGATCTTTCTGCTTTTTTTCGAGTCCAATCCGCAGTTAGCACCGTGCCGCTTACTTCCCATAACCTTTCCGCCCTTAGCAGGTCACTTGATCTTCTTGGAGGACAGTTTCTCACCTGGATCACCGGGCTGAGGCTCGGGTTTAGAATCTGGCTTCCTCCTTGTGCCACTACTCCATCGCTTTGCTTGGTTCACGTTGACTGTGGGAGAGACAAATGGAGAAATGCGTGTTTCGTTTGTCAAGTCTTCAGCCGCAACCCTTGTTTCTCCGACAATGGATCGGAAGGACTTTGGACTTCCAAGCCAACCATCGTTGTTGCTCTACATTCATGTTAGAGATCTCCCAAGGACGTACGTGGCTAGGGGGTGACTCTACTAGTTGACGGTCCAAATCCGTAATGCAACTCTGAAGACTTTCCCGAATTTTCAAAAGTCTGGGGAGTGAAATAGGCGGCGACAGTTTGCCGTGAATTGTTGCTTGAGTTGTTCCCGGCCCATTTGGGCCAAGCAAATCGATGCGGCCAAGGCAAAAGTTTACATTTCTTTGAGAGGGTATATCCCGTGATTGTGCCGGTGTCATGAGACATATATCAAGTGCGCTCTTCACCTCGTTGGGGAAGAGTCTCGGCGTAGAGAAGCTCATATGGAAGATGTGGGTCATGAAATGGTCTCTTTCGAAGCGGGTCATGTATAGTTGGATGAATCGGTGACCAAAGTTGATACCGTTTACTGAATAGGTCACGGTGAGGGCCAACTGGCCCTTATACTACCGCATTGTTCTCATCGCGCGCAACTTCGTGACCAAATTAGCAGACAAGCTGTCTGTTACCAATGGTGAAGAGCGCGTCTGGCTTGCGCGCAGGCTCAAGAGACCAAATTGGTTCAAAATCCAAAATTCTTGACTTGCTTTGGTGACACTGATCTCCGGGTCACTGAACCTTGCGTCTTATGCGTAGTCATGCCATTCCGTCTACGGAGGATCGGTTCAAAAGTTCTGAACCTTGCCAGAAAGAGACCCTGGTCGTCGTGGCGTTACGGTGTTGTCGTCTAGCAACCGACTACAGGCAGCAGACCCTGAAGGAAGTGAGTTTACAGTGGAGATTACAGGGCAAGACTCCCAGTAGAATAAGCTTCAAGAGCCTGCAGCTTCAGCGGTCACTGTTGCTATGCCAGCTGGGTGGCTGACAAGGGCCTCGTAGTCGAGAATTGGCAAAGGGTCAGAACTTTTGAACCGATCCTACACGATTCCAATTCGTTAATCTGGTCCGTGCCCCTCAGGTTCATCACGTGGCTGCCGTACTTTTATCAAGTTTTTGGGACTGATAATGAGATTTTTCATGCAGAGAAAGCAGTTGGCTTATCATCCAAAGTTGTTCGCATGGCTTTGGACTAGTTCTCCCGCAATGGTACATATCATAGAGCGCTGGGGCCGAAACAATGAAGTCTCGGACATTGTGACTCTAAATTACATTGATCGGGAGGCGTCGCAAATTGTGCCTGCATATTAAATGGGTTGTGCCTCGGCAACAGGGTTGTGGCTTGATATGATACGTGTATCGCAACTGCAAATCTCTGGCTCATGGGATCACTCAAAGTCGTCGCTCGTCCATCTCACGCTTCTCCGTCCCACGAATCTACGTGGGCACGCAACCCCGTACCAAGTGACACCCTTGCTATTGTTTTGACCATTTTTAGAGTTTCGCTATGCCTACCTATGAGAGCGGTACTACAAAACTCCACGACTCCGGCTTTGCCGCTGCTGGAGCTTCACAGCTTTTCATTCGACGGAATCAGCCTTGAAATTTACCTTAACTCCTGAATCTCCAGCACCTGTCTTCTGAATACACGAAGTGTGTAAGTGTTCTTGTGTCACGGTTTCCCGATTCCTCGGTGTATCCAAACGTGGAGGTGCGCAACGTGGCTAATGGTAACGAATTTGGACATAGAAATGCATCTGCGAACTCTCCTCGTTGAAGCCATCGAAGAATTACGTTATCGAGGTCCTGCAGGACAAAGCCAGTGAAGCCTGGAAGGAAATCGAGACCCCAGGGTCACCGAACAACTTACGTAGGACTGCCCGTCATCTCCCACCAAATTACCATTCGGCACGATACTTCGGTCCACCAAACGGATCAGCTATCTCCCAAATTCCACTGGTTAGGCTACGCAATATGGAGCACCCAGTCTATAATCGCACTTTTCCTTCCTACGCTGCTGCGGCGGCAAGTGGATTTGATACGTACAAGCGGAAGGCGTTATTCGAAATTTTCGTCAACCGATATGTAACAAAGAGTCATACCAGTGAAGAATGTTCAAAGGAGCACAAAGAAATCTCCCAAAAGAAACTGCAAAGAACCAGCGGTTTTCCACAAAAGAAACAGAGAGTGGCATGTCGGCAGAACCGACTTCATCGGAATGGGACTGAACCAGTGCAGGGACCGGATCGTGACAGGTAAGTGCACTGTAGAACAGCTCTAATCACGATTTAAGTTGCCATTTATAAGGTAATCAGCGTTCTGACTTTGTCCGAACAGGGTTGTCCACAGGCAAACCCACTCAGTAGCAGCTCAGTATTGCGACTCTAGTGAAAGCACGAGAGAAAACCAGCACTGGCAGGACTCGAGCGTCTTCAATAGCCCAGAAAGTAACTTCGACAGCGATGGTAGTGAACTTTCGCTCGGTAGCACAGCAACTAGTGAGTGATTCTCATGTGAGAACTGGGTCATCGAAATATAACTAGTGACTTTTTAGGCCGATCCTCTTCTCATACCCGCAACTACGAGGCCATTCCCTCCGAATTGGAACCTCGATATTTCTCTCATACGCTCAACGGGCTTCAGACTGGATCCGATTACCACGTACCCACAGCAAGTGTTGGGCAAGCCTCCTCCTTCGAGGCCTGGTCTACTCCGCGGTCATTGTCAGACCAGAAAATGACTGTCTCTCAATGCTCAAATATGAGAGGGACCAAACCAAGACAAGTTTCCGTCGTTGATGGTAACGGGTATGTTGGGCTTCGATCATCTTCTTTGAGACACTAACAAATCGAAGGGCTAATCTTGCAAAGTTTGAAGGGGGTGCTTTCAGACAAGATGAAGATGGAGGAAATAATGATCATTCTCCATTTACAGGATCACGTGTGCCAAATGACACGTCCCCACCTACATCACCATCTGTCATGGAGAATGACGACCCCTCCACTGAAGGCGACAGCTCATCAAAGTCTCAAACATCATCAACAGTATCGAAATCCAGCACAGCTGAGAAAAATGGAGATAACAAGCAGTCAGATAACAAACTTGAAGACCTGGTCAAGAATCAGGTGCTGAGGACAGATCCTGAGACTGCAGAACTGTTTCTTCGGGCAGTTGGTGACCAGCTCAAATTCGCATCAAACGATGAGATTGAGCAGCCAGAGGACTATACTAGAGTGTCACTTCTGCGTCTCCTTGAACTTGCACATCCTAGCGATGCACAAGATTGCCCGGAATTGGTCACGTATGCGCCATCGTCGTCAGGCTCGTCTTCATTTTCGTCGTTCAACCCTGGCCCAGGCGCAGCATCTTCATCCTCATCCGGCAAGCAGGTCGGCGGCGCAGGAGGTGCTGCTTCTGCCAGGGACTTCTCGGCTCCCGAAGGGGGCCCGGTTCAGGTGTCAAAGGGTCAGAAAACAAGCACGAAATCTGGCGGCTCCCAGTCTACTAAGACTCATCCGTTAAGATGCTTTCACAACGCCTTACGACCTGAAGTGTTCTGTGTCAATCATGAAACACAAGACAGGTTCCGTGCTTGTGCTGGCCCTGGATGGAATTCAATCCAGCATCTCAAGTAAGTACTTGTAGCACATTTTCTTTGGTGCATCATGATATCTAAAATATTTTAGGGAGCATATGCAAAGTCACCATACCAAGAAACTCAAGAAGTCAAATCCGTTGCAATGCAGCGACTGCCAAGGCGAGTTCCAGAACCCAGAGGAACTGAAAACGCATAAAGAGGACGTTGACTGCCCCATCCGATGCCGAGATTGCCACGAAACTTTTGACACGAAAGCAAAGCGAACGGATCACCAGAAGGAGCAGCACCCGGAAGAGGGGAATGAGTACAATTTCCGTGAAATTGACGATATTATGTGGAAAAGAATCAAGGAAGCCCTCAAAATATACACGGATTCTGTTAAGAAAGGAACAAGAGGAAAGGGTCGAAATGATCATGAGCTAGAGACATGGGTTGAAGCCAACACCAGCCGTTACATGATTGGCCGCTCTTCAAAAACCAACCCAAACCCGAAGCTCGAGCTTGGTCAGTGGTATACCATTTTCAAGACACTGGCTCCTTCCGACGAAATTCTAGAACACCCATGTGAGAAGTCCATCCTCCCCTAAGACTCAGCTTTCTAACAAAGTAATTAGTCTATGACTACGGCTTTGTAATCCCTCATTCGGATTTTATCGAAGAGAGGATCATTTTTATAAACGATAAGTTGATTGAGGCCAAAGTCACAGCTCATGGTCTTCCACCATCCGACTTTCAGCCGCAACGAGATTGGTACCGGGGAGTCTTGAGAGAAACTCTCCAGCTTGCGGCCAAGACAGTCTATGCTCCTGGGAACACAGTTGCAGCATCCCCAGCGCACGTCAACAAATCACCAGCTACAGAAGGGCCCAGCGGCAGCAGTGCTCAGAGCACGAGATACGACATGCCAACGTTTCCGGAATCCCCTATTTCCCAGATGAATTATATGTCGAACGAATCTTCGGTAGTGCGTCTTCAGACTGAAGCTTTCCTTGGGACTGATCAACAACAGACATGCATGGTACCTGGGGTGCCAAACGAAATGTCAGGAGGTCCCCTGGTGACTAATGCTATGGAAGTTAATCTTTCTTGGATGTACAACGAAGGTAATATACCACATGGAACTGTTCCGCCCCCTGAATCGCACTACGACCTCTTTTCAGATAATATGCATATGGAGGGCTATGGACAGCCCGAGCCACATCTTCTGGAAGATTCTCGTTATTCGACGGACTGGCCAGAGCAACACGGACGGCAAGGGCAGCACAGACAGTAGGGGCAGCAAAGAAGGTGGCTGTGGAGAATGTATCTTCGTGGGAAGAATACTTTTATTAGATACCATCATTTTTCGGTCTTTCCATTTGTCAGTTTTCACATTATTATACGTGAAGTGCATAACACTAGGGACATCTAAATAATCAGGTAATCTCAACTGTCGCTCTAGTTTTCGCAATGTTAGCACATATCACTTTCGTCTAAAATCAGAGAATACAACTCGACTGAATTCCCCTCGCTTCCGCTTCGTTGAACTTCACGTTTCTCGAATCCCCATATCCCGAAACGCCAAAAATATATATATTTGGCAAAAAAAAATTCCAAAGTCAAGCGGCCAGGTTTGGAGTAGGATTGTACTTACTCCTTTCCAGTCAGGTCCTGGCTACACTGATTATCAGTATGTTTATAAAATATTCAACTTTGAGTTGAGTTGAGTACGAGTAGTAATGCTTTGAAAACTCAATACTACTCTGGGTTAATCAGAGTTAATCAGAGTAGGTTTAAGTTGAGTTTGAGTATTATAAATTTCCCTTGAGTTGAGTTGAGTAGAGGCCACTATTCAACTCAACTCAACTCAACTCATTTAGCACACTGCTAATTGTTGACCTGTTTGTGGTGCTCAATGTTTGTGCTTTGAATCAGTTGGCGCGTCTTCATTGCCCGTAGGCTGGGTGCAAGTGCCCCAGTTGGCGCAAATAATTGCTGAAACCTCTCTGGAGAGGTGCCGTTGCTTTGATACCCTTGCTAACATGTCGTTAGGTTGGTACCTTTTGACTTGTTAGTTATGGTACTTCGAAGTGATCTGAGTTGACCGCTTGAATTTAAAGCTTTGTTACCGAAAATTTCCTTGTTTTGATATATCTGTACCAGAAGTTTTCACTTCTACATAATCACTTTTTGACACCGGAAGGGCATTCTGTTGGTTGGAATTGCCTAATCAGGTATAGCCTGTATTTACCCCTCTTTTGTGATATAAGAGAGCTCTGGCCCTCCTTGTATTTCAGCTCCTGAGATATCAGCTAAGTCTAGAAATGCCACTATATTTCGCCCCCAAAATACAGCTCAACTGACACATTCCTACCTAGCGGCGCATTTGAGGTTGATCGCGTGATTGGCAATGATAACTTCGTTTGAAAAAAAAAAATGCCGGTTGTTTTGTTCATATGCACTTGCCATCCTCGAGGCTTTTCAAGTTCGGTTGGCTCCGAGTCTGAGTGAAGTTCCATGCCTCCAAAAGGTACACCGCGGTCGAATGCCGGAATTTCTAGAAGGAAAAAAATTGCCAGAAAGATTTTGTCCAATAGTCAAGCGGTCATCTTCAGTTGGAGCTTGGGATTGTACTTACATTTATCTCGAACTGTTCCATACTGCAGCTCTGCCTCTCGGCAAATTCTTACTAGCAAAAGCCAACCGTACTCCCACCATAATCAAAACCCACAAACTGGCTATAAAACAGAAAGAGTCCTATGATCGAGACATCTGAATATTGCACCTCTCCATAACATAACATCAGTGCTCACAGGGCCATAATTCAAATAAGAGCCATGTATCACTACTGTCCCTCCGCCCTCAAGACCAAAGAAAGATCCGGGAGAGCTGGGAAGCAAGGGATGTCGAATTGGTCGGAGCTTAGGATAGGGCCAGGAACTTGAACATAATAAGCGGAAGCGAGGTCGAAGGGCACAACAAGGAGCGAAGTGCTAGTATTAAGAACTGGTCCTATGGGGTAGGTAGTCGCGATGCTAGATGGAGTAGAAGGTAATATTTGTCCCGCAGAGGCTTGGTCACTGCCGGTATAGTAGTTGTTATGTGTTGTTGTATAGGAGCGCGTTCCAGTGTACTAGGTAGTATTAATAGTACCAGAGCTGACCGTCCCCCTGCATTCCAGTGAAGATCCACAGTAAACAGCGTTACTAAAAAGGGCTACGATTAGCTTCGGTAGTATCAGAAGGATAGGAAGCGTACAGCCGCCGTACGTATCCATAAGGTCGAGCTATGTCGGATATTCCTCAGGACCTTGAGTTTGGATAGTATCCATATTAAGGCTAGAAACCCCACTCGTAGCATCGACAGAACTGAAAGCCGAATCAACCTGTACGACAGTCTTGATCGGGCAGCCAGAAATGTCACGATCTCCCACTCAAAAGATAACAGAGTATATGGCTCCACCGACATCTGCTTCCCAACAAAATTCTCCAATTTCTAATTGGCAATAATCTGGGCAGTAGAAGAGTTGTGCATGGAGTAGACAATATGGCCGGCTTGGTCGGAGACCAACATCAGATCTGAGAAGACCTAGAGATCCGCGAGTTCGGTAGAGACCCAGAGATAGAGGGTTTATGGAGGCATGCCAAGTTCAATGGGGAATGCATAGCTGTAAACATCGCGGGTGAACTAGTAAGCTAATGATTTGATCCATAGTCTCTTATAACATGTGCAAATGTCCAAATAGGCGGCGAGACTTCTGGTGAAATTTACCTAGAGATATGGATAATTCAACCTTAAATATGGAGTACAAAGTAGCGTAACCAGATAACTTACTTACAGGCCGTCGGCATTGAATCCGGTGACACTAGTATCTCATTGTCGTTGTTCCAGAGCCAACGCAGAACTAGCATCGTCGTATAGGGCGCGGGAAATTGGTATCTTGTGCTTACGAAGGATATTAATATAAACTTCTATATAATTCACGATCCGCAGAATCTAACATGGATTCTTAAAAGTGCATATACCAAAAGAGCCTACGGAAGAACCCCCCCCTCTTTCTTTCCCCACTTTTTTTTTTGCATCCCAATCCACCATCATATGACTTAAAGCTAGTACCATATTTGCAAGTGATAAGTGCTAACGAAATAGAGATAGCAGGAAGAAGGCGAGCGGTGATGGGCATGTTCGCGGTGATTGTACTATTTCTTCGGAATAGAAACAGCTTCAGAGTCAAAAGTCAAAACTTCGAGGCTAAGGGATCTAGATAAGTAAGGAGCTCAGTGGAGAGCTCTTAACCCCGGTGTTAAAACCCTGAAGCTCTGTCGCTTGTGATGCCCAGATTCTACAGGTCAAGAGAGTGATCAAGAACAGAAATATGCGTCGGCCATCACACTTGCATATTATTGATCAGGGTTTTCAACATGTGATAAAAGGAGGGGAGGAGAGGAGGATTGGATCGTTGGGTCGTTGAGAACCTTTAACGCTAAGCTTGGAAACCTGAATATCGGTTGCCTGTGTTACCCCAATTTCCACGGGTCACGATAGTGATCAAGAGCATGAGCACGTATCGAGTGTCGCAGTTTCATTGTTGGTTCTGCACTTTTCCCAACGTATGATGAAAGAAGAAGGGTTGCGGGTTGGATGGTTGAGGGGCTTTCATTCCAAGATTCGAAACCCTGAAGCTCCCGGTCGCCCAAATCTCCTATCGTCATAGTGATGAAGAAGAGAAGTATGCACCACGCCTCGCACTTGCATTATTGATGCTGTGCGCGTCATAACATGTGATAAAGAAGGGTGATATCATATCCTGCCTGACTATGCAAGGCTGTGCATTAGGGCACCCGGCCCCTTGTTTACCAACATACTCTGTCCGAAAGCCTGTCGATGGGCTACCCTGCCAGTAAATATTGAAATCTGCTTTGGGACATCCCTAGGAAGCTCCCAAATATCTAGAATTTAAAGGACTGTTGCCGGGTTGACCCCGCATTTGTTGAAATTGAAACCATACTGAGATTTGGCAGCAGGTAGAATTCGTGCGATATCGGGAATGTATCCACGACAAGGAAAGCATTGAAACATATCCTGGTAAGGGCACGATCCGTTTGCGAACGTGTTGCAATACCATGTTGAAATAGTAATGCTGTCGGTGGGTGTTCTTTCGTTTTCTTTGCTCCGAACAGCCCCACTCCGCAGCCACAAAGCCACAAGCCACAAGCCACATCACACAACATGTGGCTGACAAGCTTGAAGCTTGTTTTCTTAGTGCAGCCTTGTCCAAAAGTCTTGTGATTCTTGTCTGATTGCATCCAAATCCAATCACAAGACCTTCTTCCCTTTATAATTATTTTGAACTCTCTCTCTCTCTCCTTGAATCATCTCTACATTTACTTCTTTCGATACCCAGGCGTGTAAAGGGCGCATTAGAGGATTTCCTGCGACTGGTCGCGACTTGTTTTTGAACAGCAGAAGCAACTTCGAGGGGCTTTTTGAAACAGCTCAGCTCAGCACGCCTCGAAACGCCAGAGATATCAACCACACTGCACAAAATATCCCCGTTCCCATCCATTGAATCATGGCAGATATCAGAGATTTCTCCCCATCCGCGATGTCTTCGCCGACAAATCACACTCACACCGTGCAATTCGACCTGGAAACGGGGCAATCTCCAACTGCCACTGCCACTGCCACTGGCCTTCGTCCTCCCTCAACTCGATCGGACCCTGACGGTGCGAAAGTAAGTAGGAGCTCGAACTCATGAAGCTCCCTTAGCTCTACTATTTCTTTTTATTGAGCGATTGCTAATTCCCAGTTCTACAGCCCCAATATCCTTCACCAATCCTGACCCGCCGCCGAACTCGAACCGGGACGGTGACGTCCTTTAAGACTGTGGATGCCAGCCCGCTGCAACCGAATTGGCATCCTGGCCAAGAGCCTGGACTCGACCCTTCGAAGCCCAACGGAGGGCGACCGCAGACCCCCACATTACACGAGGATTGCCAAATAACTGTTGTGGATTTCAGCGAGGATGAAATGATTATGCATGACTTCGACAATGCGGGCCTCATACAATTGTTAGACAAGAAACAGGACGATTGGATCAAATGTCGGTGGATCAACATCAATGGGCTTAGCTGGGATGTAATACAGGCGCTGGGGAAGCATAAGAGGCTACACAGGCTAGCTATTGAAGATTTAGTCAATACGAATAATCGGACAAAGGCTGATTGGTAAGTCAATCTGAACCATTCATCTGGGAGGCGCAATTCAAAAGCAGGATATCTGGACATAGTACTTGAAGCAGCCCCAGTCTTTCCGAGTGCAATCGCCCACTTTCAGTGAGCAACTCGGAGACCTGTATCTACCGGACGTTTTTTTGTGGTCTTTTAATCGCTGAAAGCGATCTAATGATTGATATCCTACTTCGGCCTTATGCTAATGAGTTCCCAGGTATACCGATCACACTTATATGGTTATGACCTTGCAAAAGCTCGTACACCTGCATGCCGACCAAGACAGCGACTCGGAATCCGCAGATGACGGAAGTATACGGGGTCCAAAGAAGAAGCGCGGGCGTTTCTCGAAGGCGATGCACAAGCTATTCTCGAGCCATAAAGCTAATGACAAATACGACGAGAAGCAGTCGGGCATGGCAGAAGGCGTGCACGACCCCACCGATGAATATATGACTGGTCATACAGATGGAGTAACAAATGCGCCGAGGCAGAAATTGAGGACTCTCCAACGATACAATTTTGGAGGGAACCAAGAACGAATGGCCTATATAGAGAAGCATTCACCATTGACGCAGAAAGGGCTAGCTGTCAGCGCCGAGCAGGTCTCGATCTTTCTTACAACTGGTATGCTGCGAAATTCCAATTCGATTCCAGTGATACTGACCATTATGTATAGACAACACAGTGATCTCCTTCTTTGAGTCCTCGGCAGACGACATAGAGATACCCATCCTCTACAGATTAAGCACACCCGATACTATACTCAGAAGGTCCTGCGACGCCTCGATGCTTGTTCAAGCCATAATCGACGCTATCATCGATCTTGCGATTCCCGTCTCTACAGCATATCAAGGCATCATCGGCGAGCTAGAGCTCGACGTTCTTACCGAACCAAACATCAAACACACAACAAGTCTTTACATCGTGACGAGCGAAATCACACTGATGCGCGGCTTCGTCAGTCCGATCATTAATCTCATCAACGCCCTTAGAGGCCACAAAACCAACGCTGTCATCACCGAGGTTGGAGACCGAGGCGATATCAAGCAAGCACCATCGGGGGTGAAAATCAGCCCCATGGCTCAGACCTAC
The DNA here is from genome assembly GCA_002803225.1 of Gamarada debralockiae. Lineage (NCBI taxonomy): Eukaryota > Fungi > Ascomycota > Leotiomycetes > Helotiales > Hyphodiscaceae > Gamarada > Gamarada debralockiae. Next base: position 19,938 of record NXFV01000984.1, on the reverse strand, counting down.
CTCGGCGACGTCGAAGACCACATAGTTCTAATGACAGAATATTTCGACTCGATGCGAAGATCGTGCGACAACATGATCGATCTCATATTCAATACGATATCCGCATATCAGAACGAATCGATGAAACAACTCACGACCGTCACAATCATCTTCTTGCCGATAACTTTCTTGACTGGATATTTCGGTATGAACCTCACTGATTTCCCCAGTATTCACCACAATGAGAGTTACTTCTGGACTATCGCGTTGCCAGTCGCGTTTGTAGTCATCATCTTTCTGATGAGAGATATGTTGAACTGGTACTTCGTGAGGTTGGCGCAAAGGAGAGGAATTTCGAGAAGCCGGAAGGGGAGGTTGCAGAGAGAGGCACAGGCAGAGTCGAAGAGAAATAGGTGATAATTGAAGATTTCTCTCAACGGAACGCGTAATGAAGACTTATCTTTCAAATTGAACAGCCAGCGCTGAAAACAGTGCCTTGGAGGTTGCGCCCATGGAGCGATTCTGCTCGAGATATTAGAGCACAGCCCGTTGCTCTGTGTCGTGTTGGCCCATCTGATGGCATGGACTCAAGTTCAACCTTGGTCTATCAAGTGTACCCATCCCAAGTTCATCACGTGCAGTTTCTGCCAGCTTCCACGTCTTCTTTGTTTTGACCTACACGAAAAATAGTTCTGGAGCAAAGTCTTTGCCGATTAGGAACTCATCCAAGACACTACTTCGATGGCCAGCAATTCTGATTGCCCCCCTGTCTCAGCCACCCAGAAAGTCCCGCAGCACACTTCGCCCCGACACGCGCTAATCATCTTAGCAACCATCCCCCCTCGAAATACATAATACTCCTCCTCTCCCCCTTCTTTCCCACGCTCTTCGCACCAAAAAACTCTCTTACAGAGCTTCACGCACTCGACTCGAAACGCCAACCGAACAACAATCGCCCTCGCTAAACAGCCTCACTTTTCAGACCGCCTCGACCATGGATTCTTTCGACTTCGATTCGCTCGACCAAGTCGCCCTCGAGCAGACATTGTCCTATCTCAACGCATATCCTGAGCCGCAGGATCACGATCTGTCTTACATGCAGATGTTCAATGACGCTGTTGTTGAGCGGGATTGGTTGGGATCGCCCCAGGAAGTGGTGGCTGGATGGGAGGGCGAATCGAGGTGAGTAAAAAAAAAGTCAGTTGCGCTAACAGGGCGAAGAGAATACCCACATGACGGGGTCCTAGCCTATTTCGGAGGTGCATCTTCCTGGACGCCGGCAAGCCCCAGTGCCTTCCTTCCAGCCCAAGAAGAAGTTTTCCTTCATGAAAATGGAGCGTGCACACAAGAAAACCCCCTTTCTTCTGGTCCGATAGGTCCTTCCGAATCGTCGTTGAATTATGGTATGGCGCTTGGAAGAGATCTTGATCTTCCCAAGAAAGCTCTGCAATGTTCCTGGGATGGATGCCCTTACAATTCATATCTGGAGCTTGAGCTCACTAACCACTTGGATGATCATGCGAGACACGCTTCGACGCACTGGACAGCTCCTTCAAGTTGTATGTGGCAAGGCTGCAAGTCGAAAGCGACTTTCAAAGATCATACATCATACAACTCTCATTTGAAGAACATTCACACGCAGCCTCTCCTTTGCACTGCCCCGAAGTGCAAACACAAGAGGCCTTTCAGAAATCAGGATGATCTCAGCCGCCACAGAAGCACAGCTCATTCAAACATACGCCCATACATCTGTCCCTTTGAAAACTGCCCCGAGGAGATTAAAAGCTTCGCTCGGAAAGACAAGTGGCTGAAGCATATCCGCGAGACACCCCATGAAGGCGATAAATTCTGTCCATATCACCACTGCACTGATCACGGTTCTGCCGGTTTCCAGACCCGAGAAGAAATCTCCAAACATTTTTCACAGTTGCACTCAAGCTATGAGTCGGAGCAATTTCTCTGCGCCCTTGGTGCCTGCGCTTTCAACTCCGAGTCCGAGCGCTGGCCTATCTCTCCTCTTAGAGTTCACCTGAGAACACTTCATGGAATTGGGCCGACCTATTGGGCGGCAAGACAGGCAAAATTGGAAGGCGTCTTCCGAGTCTTGAGAACTGAGTGTCTCCCTTCCGACCTAACCTGGCACGACTGCGCTCTTTGTACACAGCTGCAGCATCCCCAGCAAGGACTTCAGATGGATCAGATGGATTTTCAACCCGAGCCATTCGACAGCGTCACCACCGGGTTCATGACAGGAACGACCTATTGAATTTTGGAGGTCTATTTACATGTTAACTTTCTCCCTTTCTTTCCTTTCGCAGCGTTTGGATTAAGGCGATGGATCATTCGTTTGGGCTCTGGGAGTGATTGGATTTGTTTCGATTTTCGGCAAGCTTGTTCTTTGTGACTTGAGTTCCTCAATACTGCTTTCGTGCGTCTTTTGTTGACTGAATCTTTTTTTCGTCAATTGGTGGGCGAGGACGCATGTCACTCTTTGGCTCTGCGGGGGTTAATAAGTATTTGTTTTAACACTGCCCGAAAATCGAATGCATTTTCCCTTTGAATGTGCACTGATGTGTCATGATTTATTGTAATCTCGAGATGAGCGAACATGTCTTCAAATCTCTGGTATCCAAAAGCCACCGAATCTAACTGCCGGTAAGGCCACACGACTTGACGCCATAAAGATCACCCAACTGACAGTAGTGGTCAAGTACGCTTCCACTCTTCAAACATCTCAGTGAACAAAGGTATTGAAAATTGCAATCTATAACTCCCGTAGCAATTAAAACAACGGGTATATACAATAAACGTCACTCCTGTCTATCAGAGACCCAAATAGGCTGAGAAGTCACGCGGCAGTAACCTGATCTTGCTCCTGCCAAACGTACACAGTTTGAATTATCTCCTTGTCATTTGGATTTAACATACTTATATGAAGCTAGACATTAACCTAGGAAAGTCTTTTAATGAGTAAAATTACAGCTTCGATCACAACCAAAGGGTGGGTTGGATCACGTGAGTTACACTAACTTTGAATTTCTCAAATTCAAGGACGACAAACGAGACTCTTCTCCCATCTTTCCTCAGAACTAAAATCTATGTGTCAACGCAAGAATTGAGATTGAAGCAGCGGATTGGAATCAAGATCATCTTCGGGTATTGATTGGCTTCAACTTCAACTGCCTTATTCCAAGTCATTTTTTTCAACCCTGTCAATCTTCATCACTTGCCAGATGAATTGATCTCGGTGCGGTCGATTCCAGCGACATCTGAGCCAACAAGGGTAGACGACGTGTCCGTTGTCATTACTCGCGAGTTTGCGAAAGAGCTGCAATCAACGCTCAGTTAATTTTAAGAAGTCAACGGAAAAGCTAATTTGGTCCCAAAAATGGAGATTGAGAGAAATACGTGGCTGATAGAGGATGCCGGAGATGGCGCCAGCAAGTGTTCGTGGGTAGCTGAGCAAAACCAGTCCGTAAAGGCAAGTGACGTGCACAATTAAGGTCAAACCAGTTGTGCCATCACCTTTTCAACTGGCCTGTCCCTCGTTCCGATCCTTGAATTTGATCAAAGAGATAAACTTATTTGATGTTCAAATGACAAGAGTTGAAACCTATTGATCCATCATGTCAAACTCATTAAACTCACCCCCATACCCCACCCAGTTCTCACCTCCAGGTCCTGCCCCGGTAGATGGAACAAACTCCTCAGATCCCCCACACCCTCTACTCTGACACTCAACCCTCCTAATAAAATCCTCCACACTCTCCTTCTCGCCTCTGGTCTTAGCGCCGGAACACACCATCCTCATATTCACCCGCGAAACAGCTTCCTTCGCCGTCACATTCAAATCTTGGCAAAATTCAAACATGCGCTGCACCTCCTCGCTTTTCCCTTCCTTAGCCAAGAGTTCGAGGAGGCCGAGAAATGGTTCGACGAGTTGCAGGTCGGAACGTGCGAAGATGTGGGACGGCGTGAGGAGGACGGCGTGCAGGATTGTGGTTACCGCTGCGAAGAAATAGGGGATTAGGAGCCTGTGGGTTGTTAGAATCTCTCAAGTGAGGAAGTAGAGGTGGATGAAGAACTGACCATGCGCAGGCATAATCGCCATGAGGAGTGATCTGAATAAGCCTGACCGCCTTCCTTGCTTCAGTAACGCATATTTCATCAAAAGGAGCAGTCGAGCCATTATTCTGCGGGAACGGGCGATGGATAGTAATTAAGCAATTAACATAAGTGAAACGCAAAATAATTTTGTGCATGAAGTCCGAAGGAATAGGAGCTTGAAGCGTGGTGGGCGTATCCTCTTCGAAATCAATCGGTACGCTATTCCTCCATGCAACAAGCATCGCGTCCAGTTCATGTACTGCAAAAATTTGGTCTGTTTCGGATTGTTTCGCTGCTTTGATGGAATACAATCGCTTGTATACTTGGCCTTGGATGATGGCAAGTCCGATGCGGCAGTTGAAGAAGTTGATGGTGTTAATACCCTTGTTGTACAGTGGTAAATCCGATATTGTTTCAGAAGGGAGTTCGATATCCATATCGTCGTCGTCTTGTGCTGGAGGCTGGCCAGTCCGTAGACTGATGTCTTTGTCGAGGAAGTACGCGATCCAGAAGACTCGTTTCCGCTGCTCGATTTCGGCTTCTGTGAGAGTTGGATCTTGATTCTTCCTATGCAGGCCCATGGTTTGAGCGAGCCTCATTGCAGCAGCGATCAGTACAGAGCATAACCGTGGATTCGGCGTTCCTTGTAACACGATTGTCATTCCGAGTAGAGCTTGAACAGCAGACAAGCTATTGTGTAGCATGGTGAGTTCAGAGACGGCGGCGAGTGCATTCTGCATATATCCACAGGCTGAGGCACTCTCCTGCCCCGTTTCCAGCGTACGCATAGCGCGGGAGCGATGTGCGAGCGCGAAAACAACGTTGATACAAGCCCACCAGCCTGGATCGCTGGGACCAGATTCTGAATAATGGTCTTGGAAAAACTGAATGAATGATAGCTGGTCGAAGAGAGGGAAAGAACTGTTGAAGTTTTTGAACATTTCGTCGATTAGGACTAGAGCTGACGATTTCGAAGGGAGTTCACGGAACGTGCGACGAGAGAAGACATCGCGGACTAAACTTCCCTTCCAGAGAGGATACATGTGCTGGCTGGTGAGCAAAGGTTCATAGATCATTGCCGGACTTTGATCTTGCGTTCTGGGAATACCTTGGAACTTGGGTGCAAGCGACAAGGATGAGTTGGGAATACTAAGGGCAGGGCTCGGTCCTAGCTTTCTTGATTCTGGAGCTGTCATCCGGGATATCGGGGTCCCTTGCTGATCCTCACTTTCTCCGTTCAGTTCCAGATCAACGACGCCGAATGGATTCTGATCGTGAATCTCAGCCCCTTTCTCACTCTTACCCCTTTTCACAGCAATCTTCAGAAGAGCTTCCATCCTCTTCAATCTCTCTTCGAGCGCTTCAACGTTTTTATATCTACAGAACATCAGCAAAATCGCATCACACCAAAGTCCCGTAATACATGCCCAGCTGGCCTCCGAGGCTTCCTCTTCGTTGAAATAGGAGTGAAATGGCAGTGCGTTTTGTACTTGATGCACTGCAAACAGACTCCATTGGCTGGCTCACAGCGAATCTTCTTCTTGCGGCACATGTCGCACGACTAGATAGGAACATTGTCAAACGCTGTACTTCCTCGGGTGGACGGTAAAGAGGCTGACCCTTATAATGATTTGCTGAGCGGGAGAGGCATTTGGCTTCTCCTTTGCTGTTGAATTGCCATCCATTTGGTTGAAGTGATTCAATTGGGCGGTGTAGTTTATTTGGGGCGTCAACGCCGATTGGCTTAAAAGCGTTTGCAAAGAATTGGATCAGATCTTGAATGTTACCCAAGGTAAAATAATACTTTAATTGCCATCGAACAGCTATGTTTCAAAACGATTATAATCGCAGCTAAACAAAGACTGGCTAGTCGTGGTCATTGTCCAGGAAATCGCACGTCACGTGCCGTTTGCTTGCAAATTGATTTCAAAGCAATCTAGCTTACGTACAAGGGTCACCCCACGTTTTGCCTACCGAGTACGCACGGTTTCTTGCCTAGTCGCGCCTCACAAATGAACTGGGAACTCCTTGTATCCAATCCCTTTCACAAACGTTTGCTGCCAAGGCCCTTGCGTGGACTTCTCTGCCAGCTCAGTGTAAAGCTCCCCATGTGCAGGTCCATCAACACCGAACGCTGCCGAACCGTCTACCTTTCTCTCGTCGGCATAATAAAATCTGAACACTTGTCAGCTCTCAGTGCGATTATGAGAGGGTGTACGAACTTGAAGCTTTTGTCCTTGTAAGCCTTCGCAGCAGATTGGATGATATGCGCACTTGCAGATTTCCCAACGCCCAAATCAAGAAGTGGTCCAATTGTAGTTGTATTGAGAATGTTTCCGGTGTAAATAAAAGTCCTTGATGCAGATACAGGGAGCTTCTCGAACGCAAGAACGGCTTGCTGGGCGGCGACAAAGGCGCTGGTAGTATTGATGATAAAATCGCGTTCGAAGTTCTTTAGAGAAAGGCTCAGAGGATTTTGAGCATCGTTGGGGGTTACCGCAGCAGCTATTTAGGTGTCAGGGAATGTGGGACAGAAGATACAGAAGTCGTACCATTGTAGACGACGACACTTGGAATGCCCATCTGGGCTTCGACCTTTGCGAATGCTTTGACAACAGCATCTGGGTCGCTAAAGTCACTGCAGATATTCAATTGATCAGGAGTACTGTCCTCTTCTTTTAGGCTCCTAGCTGCCAGAGCGATTTTGTAGCCTTTCGAGGCAAATGCACGTCCAACATGATGCCCGATATTGGCACCAGCTCCAAGAATGAGTGCGACGGGAGAATTGGCTGGCATGTTGCAGTTGTTTATGAGATACAATGAAGAACTTCAAATGGGCACAACTTATGTTTCTGTACTGTGAAATGAATAGATAGTCCAAAATCATTCTGTACCCTTTCTTTATTTTGCACGAGATATGTTGATTAATAATGTCGGGGTCACGGAGAGCAAGGAGTGTCCGCTTGGCTGATCACTCAGCCTGAAACTTAGAGCAGACTCTTGCATCAAACACGGTATGGGTCCAGGGTCTACGGTACAGTAAGAATAGTCCGGGAGCGGACCCTTCGGATGCTCCGGGGGTTAGCGTCAGGTACTGATGCCTCATAAGCACTAACAGATCACGTGCTGCAACTAGGAGGCTGAAAGTTTCCACGATAGAATCTTGTACGGAACGAACAACTAAGGAAGTCCTTTCTCTCTTTCAACGTAATCGCGCAAGCCATACCCAAAGCTTTAGTAACGTCCAATGGCGGAGCATCAACATGTCAGAGCATGTCAGCGTGGCTAAGGATTATCTAAGCAGAGTGGAGCCAAGCAAAAAAATTTAGAAGCCATGACGCAGGGAGAAATACGGCATCACAGTTGCAGAAACAATGTGTGCGCAAGATCGGGAATTAAGGCGAGATACGGAAAGACAAGATGAAGAAAATTTGCATCCATAAAAAGAGGCCACCCCCTTTGAAATTAATCAGGTCACTCAAACAAGACAATCATCTTTTTCTATAACGTCGAAAGCAAAGGCAACCTGACTTCAATAATGGCTCCAAGAGTTGCAATCATCCATGTGAGTGTCGAAGTCAAGCTTGTCCATGGGTACTGAAACTGACATCGCGCAGTACTCCATGTACGGACACATCGAGAAGCTTGCACTGGCAGAGCTCGAAGGTATCCAAAAGGCAGGCGGAAATGCAACAATCTATCGGTGAGCCCTTGTCCAAGGAGACCTGATAGAATCATGATCTAAGACTTCTCAGTGTGCCAGAAACCCTCCCAGAAGAGGTCCTAACAAAGATGCACGCCCCGCCGAAGCCGGACTACCCGATCATAACACCCGCCGAGATGGCCAAATACGACGCCTTCTTATTCGGTATGTACCTCATGCCTCCTCGTCCTCCTCTCCGTCATCGATCCCTCAAACACAATACTGATATGTTCCAGGTATACCCACACGTTTCGGCAACTTCCCAGCTCAATGGAAGACATTCTGGGACTCCACTGGACAGCTCTGGGCGTCCGGCGGTCTCTGGGGAAAATACGCCGGCCTCTTCATCTCAACAGGCACTCAAGGCGGCGGACAAGAATCTACCGCGTTGGCAGCTATGTCGACGTTGGCGCATCATGGATTGATTTATGTACCGCTGGGATCGAAGACGTGCGGACATTTGTTGGCCGAGTTGGAGGAAGTGAGGGGAGGGAGTTCGTGGGGGGCGGGAACGTTCAGTGGGAATGGGACTAGACAGCCGAGTGAGAAGGAGCTGGAGTTGGCGAGGATACAGGGAGAGTCGTTTTGGAAGGCAGTGGTGAAGGTTGGGTTTGAGTAGGTGTTGAGGGATTTGTAATGATTCGAATGAGAGGAGGATTTTGTCGCGTCGCGGTTTTCGCAGTTTTAGAGATGACTAAGCCCTTTTTGCCCCTCCTACCCCTCCGTGATTGGATTCACTCTTTCAACCCCTCCCGTTTTGTTGCACGTCTGAAAAACTTTGATGGTTCAGCATGGGTCTATCCGTGTGTTTGTCAGAACTAAATTGCCCGCGAATTGCCATGCCAATACAACACTCCGTCTCGGCCCCGTACTCGAACATATTGTCCGAGGACTAAAAGACAACCACTGGGTGAATGATATGAGTCTAACTATGATTGTTTGGAAAAGGTTAAACGAAGCCTCATTTGAAATCAGCCTTGTGAGAATTATCAAGCAGTATTGTAAGCTCATTCGCGCTAGACCGCAATGGGACCTTGTTCTTTGCGGGTAGGATTGCAAGCTCCATTCCGCCGCCTCCATGGACTTCATGCAGTCAAGTAGTGTATATTCCTGATTTCCCATATTTAAGATCCAGTCTGAATCTCGTATAAAGTTTCCCAACGAGTTCTTCGCAGAAGATTTATGGAATCCAGTCGTCTTCGTCCCTCTCAGTTCCCGCTCCTTGTCTCATCTCAAACAACAACTCCCAATTCAGACCACGCATTTTTACAAGATGGCCCAAAAACCCGCCCAAGACCAAGTAGGCTACAAATTCGCAAGCAACGATGGGAAATTTAATCGCCAAGTATCATCTTTCCGATCATGGATTTCCTCTGCGCCGGGAGCCGAGTTTCCCCCTGAGAAAGACCGCTATGTACGTTTCCATTTTCAAAACTTTCCTTGAGAGTTTAGAGAGGAGAAAAGATCATATGTAACTAATTGGTGTTGTTAAAGGTTCTCTACATCAATCTCGGCTGCCCCTGGGCATCCCGCACCAACCTCGTCCGAACCCTGAAAGGCCTCGAAGATATAATCCAAATGGTAGTTTTAGACTGGGAGTTATTTCCTGATAAGGGCTGGTTTGATCCCCTCATCTTTTCCCCCTTCGCCCTGCATTTTCGAATCCCAGATCTCCAAGTTTTGCCACTTCAGCCGCTAATATATACATCATAGGTCATTCACAGGCCGCGACGGAACCGATCAAGTGGACCCCCTCTACGGCTTCACCCAACTGTCACAGTTGTACTTTAAAGCTGCCCCAGAATATTCCGCACGCTTCACTGTACCTGTCCTCTGGGACAAGAAGACTGAGACTATTGTCTCAAATGAATCAAGTGAAATAATAAGGATGTTCTACTCCGCCTTCGATTCCCTTTTACCGGTCCCCCTGCGGGAGAGTTCGAAACCAAATGGTGGGTTGTTGCCAAGGGAGCTGGAAGGGGAGATTGATGAGATTAATAAGTGGGTGTATGATGATATCAATAATGGGGTTTATAAGACTGGCTTTGCGACGACGCAGAAAGTTTATGAAGAGAATTGTGTGAAGGTGTTTAAGGCTTTGGATAGAGTGGAAGGGATATTGAAGGAGAGTGAGAAGAAGGGAGGGAAGTACTTGTTCGGGGACCAGCTCACGGAGGCTGATATTCGACTGTACCCCACGATCGCAAGGTTCGATGTAGCGTATCACACGCTGTTCATGTGTAATCTCAAGATGATACGACATGACTATCCGGCTATTCAGAGGTGGTTGATGGGGTTGTATTGGGATGAGAGTGAGGAGACGAGAGGGGCTTTTGGAAAGAGTACCAACTGGAATGCGGTGCGTATACTTTTGTGGGTGGGGATGGTGCTGATGTGGAAACAGATTAAGAAGGGGTATGCGCATACGCCGAGACGACAGCTTGTTCCGCTTGGACCGGAGAGGAATATGTTGCCTCTGGAGGGATGAGTGTGAGATTTGGCTTGAACTTGGGGCGTCAACCATTAATTTTGAGATGGACAGGGAGAGCAGCCGTGAGATTTGGTAGGTTGCAGTTCTTGGATTGTATAGTCGCACTCATTGGATATGATACATGAATCGTTCAGTCTCTTCCAGCAATTTAGGACCGGCACTTTGGACAGCTATTCGGGTCAGCGGGATGGTCGAATTCAATCGCTCAACGGAGGCGAGCGAATGAGGTTCTTGTACTTACGATGAATTTCCTGGGGTTTTGAATCGTTCGAGGAATTTGAATGATTGATACTCCTATTCGAAGAGCTCCATCCCATTTCAGCCCGCACGCGGCATCTCCAAATCCACAAGCCAAGGTGTATTGGCTGGGGTATAACGCTCATCCATGATCGCGGCATTCACCATCAATGTCTGTTTGCCATACTCTACAGAACATGTTTCAGCTTCCGGATACGAATTTCCCTGCGATTTCCTTCCCTTGATGGCAGGTCGTCCAATGCCCGTAGGCTCATCGTTCCACGTGATCAATCTCGCACCATGACCCTCGTGAATATGTCCGAAGCAATGAAGGCGAGGTTTGCAACGACTAACTGCTCGAAGAAGATTGTCGCATCCCACGAATCCATTGGCGCACTCGTCGAGAATGTATTGAGGTGGGCCGTGTGTCATGACGATGTCGACGGTACCGTGATCTGGAATCGGGTTGACTGCAATGGACGTGCTAGCCTCGTCGATTTGATGAAAGGAGTTGAAGCGATCTTGATATCGCTGATAGGGGAAGCCCCAGTCGCAGAACTCGGGTGTGTATGGGGAGGTGTAAATCGTAAACCTAGCGCCGTTCTTAAGCTTGAACGTGTTGAGGCCTTCTTCGAGATACGTGATACCGGCAGCCTTCGCCAAAAGACCCGTCATAATTTCCAACGCTTTTTCATGCTCTTCTTTCGTAACGTCGTCGTGCATATGTGTCTTCCAATAGTTGGGATCGAGAGTCAGCTCGTGATTGCCGGCAATGACCAGCTTCAGCTCTGCGTCCATCTTGCCCATCATTTCGACAAATTGTTTCAGTTCTTGAATACCGCCAATGCCAGTCAAATCGCCGCAGTGAAGGATCACATCGGCCCTTGGAAAAGGAGGGAGGAAGGTCCCATCGCACTTCTTGACGTCTTCAAAATCGACGGAGTGGGTGTCAGAGATAATCAAGAAACGAGTAGTGACGGTGTCTTCCATTGTGATCTAGGAGCGTTGTGAACGCGAATGAAAATATGGAAGAATTGAATTGTTCCAAGAAGATTGAGAGGTTTCCTTGTAGGCACGAAGTAGACCTAGCAGATGACTCAAAACCAGAACCACCGTTCAAATTGGAAGGAATGACTGCCGAGATCAATTCCCCAGATCCCACGGAACACAATATTAAATTTTTGAGATGAAATTGAAGATAGAGGGACAGAAGTGAAGATGGAGGATTGCGATGAAGTCATCGGACGTCTTCTCGCGACAGACGCGACCACGTGCGTAAAATCGGTTTTGCGAAAATACTAATGATAAGTATCTCGATCTTGCAGTGTTCATTTCACCCTTCATCATTCGTCAACATTCGCAAAATTTATCTAAATCGACCATTAACGCCAATTCCAATCCTGTATTCCTTATCCTCGCCACGTACCAACTCGTCGCTCATCTTCTGAGCGTGCAAACCGGCGCTTCATCGGGAACAAGATCCGGGTTAACCTTCAACCAGCTCTTCCTCTCCGAAAGCTCATCCATCCACGCTTTCACATGAGGATATTTACAAAACAACTCTGGGAACCCCAATTCCTTGATCAACTTTCCAAGCGAGAGATGGAAAAGATCCGCGAGAGTGATTTCATCTCCAGCGAGATACGCTTGCTTTGAGAGAATCTTCTCATAAGTTCCCAGCGCGATATCGAGAATTTTGGCCTCCCTAGCAACGATACGCTCATCGGTATCGCCCAGTCCTTTCCAACTATTGTCATTCAGTATATGAAAACTACGTCTAGGGTGATCTTACGGCTTGAAGACCTTCTCAAATGCGATGGCCGCAGCTGGCCCATCGAAATAACTCTGTTCAATTGCGCATGCCTTTCAATTTTCAATCAGTTTCTCTCTTCGTCTTTCTTCTGCTTTTCAAACATAATTTAGTTACCTGCTCAAACATTCCATACGCTCTCGCATCGTCTCCATCGGGAATCAATTTCGTCCCTTGGCCCTCCCATCTCTTCGCGATATATTTGCAGATAGCTCTGCTCTCATAAATCAAGAAGCCGTCATCGTCGAGCACAGGCACTTTTCCAAATGGCTGCTTCGTTGCTCTGAATTCCTGTGATGCCTGCTCCCCTTTCGCGAGGTTGATTGGGATGAGTTGATAGGGGACCTGCTTCTCCTCAAGTACAGTCATCACTCGCCGAGTGCATGTCGAATGTGCTGCGCCGTACAATTTGACCGCCATGATCGTTTCGGGCGTCAGGTCAAATGATCTCGAAATTCCGAATTCGAATTGCCACGCGATGTTTTGTAAAAGTTAGGGAGTCACCCTGCGTCGGGCTTCTATATTTTCATCCTCGGGGAATGTTTGCGACCCCCAGTGATACGGGTCCCACTAAGGCCGGCTGGCGAATAAATGGTTCCTGATCCACAGCCCTTTCATGTTTCCACGTGTTTTGAACTTCCCATTTAAGATTCAAATTGTACTTTATCTCAACTTATCTCAACACGCAATGAGATCAAATCCCGTGCTCTCAAATGGATCAGCACACGTGACATCGCAACGTCCACGTGACAGGATCCCGCTTCCCCTCCCTTGGTTACGAAGCTCGATTACACGAACAAATCAGAGCACGTACAAATCTGAGCTTAGGGTAAGCTGACAGTACCAAAGTTTCCTCATATGCATCTCATGCCAAAGAATTCTCAAACAACAAACATCTCTTTTCCTTTCGTATCTTCGCGACACCAGCCCTCTGTCGAGACAAAAACGTGTCTTCCAGTGGCTCATGTGAATTGAATTCTGTGCTCTTCTTACAACTAAGCGAAATGGACATCTACAACGCAGCAGCCCCATCCCCGCTTCTCACAATTGTGGTTCTTTTCCTTTGTTACGAGGTGATCAAAACAGTGTATCGCATAACCTTGCACCCTCTCGCAAAGTTTCCAGGCCCAAAACTTGCCGCAATTTCGGGATGGTCAGTAGCTGTTTGAATCTTTCTAAACATTCATCATTTCTAGCCGCTAATAGGCACTTGCAGGTACGAGTTTTATTATGAGGTCTTTGAAGGGGGACGTTTCTACTTGCAAATTGAAAAGATGCACGAGCAGCATGGTCTGTAGCAAGCAATCACTGTCCGCCAGGGCAGCACTGACCACCTCTTTTCTAGGACCCATCGTAAGGGTCAATCCCTCTGAGCTTCACATAAATGATCCCGAATTCTACGACACCCTGTTCAACTTCAGCTCGCAATTCGACAAGAAAGAATTTCAGATTGGTATATTGAAAGCACCCAAATCGGCCTAGAATTTTTGAGGCTCATATTTATTACGCAGAGAATCTCCAGCACACACCCAGCTTCGAGCTCCATAAACTCCGCCGCCAAGCAATGGGTCCCTTCTTCTCCCGCCAATCCGTCCTAAAACTCGAGTGGCTAATCCAAGAATCCGTCGAAAAGCTCTGCGAGCACCTCCAAGCAGCGAAAAGAAGCAACCAACCGATGGATATGTCACTCTTATACCGCTCCTTGACCTCAGACGTTATCTCCGAGTACGCATTCTCCCAATCCTACGGCTTTCTCGATAATCTTGAAAATAGCAAGAACTTCTTCGACACCTTCAACAAATCCTGGAAGCTCATGTACTTCTTCCGAGAAGTGCCTGGAGTGTCACAAATTCTACGATCAATCAACAAGATCCCATCGTGGTTGATTCCGCAGAACGAAGCCATGAATGCGGTCAGGACGTGGGATGCCGTACGTCTACCCTACACCTCCTCCTCTCATAGCCCGCATCGCTTTCTCCTTCTGAAGTCATAGGTATTGATTTCAATCCAGAGAATCCGAAAGCACGTCAACTCAGTCATGAACAACGACCACAAACCCAGCTCAACAGAACACCCCACCATCTTCACTGAAATCCAGCGTGGAAAGCTTCCTGCCCGCGACAAGACAGAGGAAAGCATCTATATGAACGCAGGAATGCTTATTACAGCCGGCTTCGAGACTACTGGCTTCGCTCTCAGCGTCGCGCATTTCCATCTTCTTGCCAACCCCTCCATCCACCAAACCCTCAAGTCCGAACTCAGAACCACCTTCTCTACCTCCAGCGACAAAATCCCGCCTTGGACGACGCTAGAGAAATTACCGTATCTGCATGCTGTTATTCAGGAAGCGTTGAGACTTTCAGTTGGTGTAATGTCGCGCTTGCAGCGGAAGAATACGAGGGAGGATATGAAGTTCCACGAATGGGTTATACCAAAGGGTGCGTTGGTGGGGATGAGTCAGCCGATGATCCATTTCAATGAGAGGATTTTTCCAGATCCGTGGAGGTTTGAACCGGAGAGATGGTTAAAGGGTGAGGAGTCAAAGGCATTGGAGAAATATCTGGTGTCTTTTTCGAGGGGTGCGAGGGAGTGTATTGCTAAGCAGTGAGTGCTCTTTCTTATGTTCATTCTCCTTTCTCCTATTATAGGGTTGCATTTCTGTTTGCGTTATGTGAAGTAGAAAGGGTATTGGAGGTGAGATCCGCGCTGACAATGAACACCCGCAGACTGGCAAAAGCAGAGCTCTACTTGACTCTTGCGACTGTTTTCCATCGATTTGATATGGAGCTCTTTGAGACGACGAGAGCAGATGTTGATCCGAAGCGTGATTACTTCGTTCCTGGGCTGGAAGGGGAGAGTAAAGGTGTGAGGGTGTTAGTGCATTAGAGTGGCTCATCGGATCTAGAATTTGGTATCGACAGACGAAGAGGTGTTTCCTCTGCTTATATGATTATGAGCCGTCTCTTCCTCTTCGGCCACTACGACGGCTCCTTTGGTAACCATGTACACAGCATTCCCATCCTCACAAACGTCCCAAACTTATCCTTGCCATCAGCCGTTGGTTTGACTATCAACCCAAAAGCACTGACATAGTTGAATCCCAGTAGCACAAACTTCAGCGATCCATCATCCTCAATCCCCTCATCATCTTCAACACACGAAGGGTCCTGTGAAGCTCTTCCTTTATACTCCTCCCTCACTTCCTGCAGGTTCTTCAACGGCACAACCGCTACCTCGAGAAACAGCCTCTGACCAGGCACTGTCCCAATATGCTGCTGTTGCTTATCAATATCTATGATTTTCGCTGAGAGCGAAAGTTCTGTGCCTCCACACCAATGGAATGTAACAACGTCATCAACAGAGGCCCAGCTCCAGCTTGGAGCTCTCCAACTGACGCTTGTCGGTTGCCCCTCACCTAGAGGTGCAGGTAGTGTCTTGGGTTCGCTTCGCTAGAGCGGCCAGGACAACAGGTCGCTCCGCCACATCCCCGCAATGTAGGTGTCGCCCTAGGCGCTCTCGAGCTCCCGCGCGATTTGCTGCAAGCGCAGGGAGACGGTCCTCGGCCATGGTGAGGGTCCGTGATGTGTAGTCCTGTACGATGGGTTGCCAAATGTTGCAGCGGAGACGAAGCGTCATTTGGTCAGGTTTTGACTCGGTACTGGAGAGGTTGGTTGTTGGGATGGGACGATTTGCATCGTGGGTATTCGCTTGCAGGGCCGGTTCTGGTCGTAAGAGCGGTGGCTTGGCAACACTGGGGTAATCAGCTCGGTGCATTGCCAAAGCACTTCGTGGGCCCCGAATATGAGAAGTCTGGGGGAAAGCAGGATTCTTGCAGTGCCCAAGCAGAGTTGTAGAGGGGTTCTCTGAGCTGTAGGCCGTATTCCTTGGGGACGAGAGAGATGGTTCCCTTGTCTCCATATGGGGTGGCAAGTGGGAGGAGGAAGACCTCGGGTGAGGGCCTAGTATTGAGAAAGCCACCTGCCACAGTGCTACTACTTGCGGCAGCAATAGTGAGTGTGGCATTCTTGTAGACGTCACCCATCTGGTCAATTTCCCAACTCCTGTCCTAGTTGTTGTCTTGGATGATGCAAAGTGTGTCC
This sequence comes from Gamarada debralockiae, assembly GCA_002803225.1. NCBI lineage: Eukaryota > Fungi > Ascomycota > Leotiomycetes > Helotiales > Hyphodiscaceae > Gamarada > Gamarada debralockiae. Next base: position 3,511 of record NXFV01000984.1, on the reverse strand, counting down.
ACCCAGAGATACTCAAAGCCTAGCCTTCGTGTGGTGAGTATGGTATCATGTAAGGTCCGAGGCAGAGAGGACACGTCGAGGGCTTTGGTGTTCCGGTTAATGGTCTTCAGTGTTGTGGTCAAGATCTGTCGACCGCCCCAACAGTAGCTCAATGCGATGTAATTACCCCTCTCACCAGCCTTACTTTGAGACAACCTGACATCTTCTGAAGATTCGCCAACGAAAATAACTCTTGTAGGCAAAAGGGGAAACGTCTCACAGGCCAGTTCTCATGTCCTTCGCACTCCACGAGCCACTCTTGAACCCTTCTCGTAATTTGGGTGCTCCCAAAATCCGTGCCAACAGATTTATTAGAAACTCACCTCGACGCTGGATCTTCTACTTCACATTTCGACCAGACATGCAGAACGAAACAGACACTCTGCGTTCCACTTACCTTTGCCAGCTGAGACATACAAACCAAACACAGCTGTATCGTTCCCCGCGCGTTTCTTACACCTTAACAACCCCAACTTCTGTTCTCCAAATCCAAAATTCCCAGCTCTGTTAGTAATAGGTGTGCCTTTCTCATCAAGCGCTATAATCCTCAGATCCCACCGTTCGATGAAGACCACTCCTCGACGGCCTTCGCCAACAACATTGAACCACAGTGACAGCCTTGTGAGGCACTCAACTCAAGCTGTGCTCTTGAGTGGTGTTAATATCCGTCAGGAGACGTCAAGGACGCTAGCCCCTCTGGTGAGCTAGTCATCGAGGTGCAGGCATTGCAAAGCGACTGCGTATCCTGGTTGAATGCATTGTGTGATCTCTTCCACTTGGAGCTCATGATCACTTACAAAAAATTATCCAGAAGGGATTGGGGAGGCATCCGATAGCTCGTGAGATCTCTCGTATTGAAATGTGATGTTGTCGTTCGGAAGGAAGATTTAACATCAGGCTGGTAGGCGTCCACAATTCAGGTGTGGCGATGCGCCTATGTCCTCTCAACTACGCTCCGCAACGGTTGGGACTGGACGGCTGGCATGACGAAATAATTGTCTGGCAATGCGATTAGAAAATCTTAAGGATCAAAGCGCCCGGAAGACTCAAGTAAAGTCAGGGGAGGGTTGTGGATGGAAGGAAACGTAGGCAGAGCGAGGTAATCTTGCTTCAGCGGGGCAAGGCTGTGCACTGCCAAAGTACAGCCTACGATGAATTCAACACCAACGCAGGATCCCGACAGTCAATGTCATGCATGTTTGTCAAACGAGTTTCTTTTCGCAAATCCCGTTAAAACCTTACGCAATATAATGAATGGCTTGCTCAAATTATAACTTGATTAAGCGATTAATCAGTCTTAAAGCGAGAGAGTCATCTTCTGAACTCTCAGACCAACACTCTGAAGTCCTTGCAGACATTCCACGTGGATGCATTCGCTTTCTTCTACCTTCCATTTCAAGGTGTGCATCCTCACTCGCGACTCTTCGGGTATGATCCCTTCCACAGTTCTTCCCTCTTCTTCAAGGTCCGCAACCCACTGCGCAACTTTGGCCGCTTGCAAGCTATCCCAGACGCCATAGTGGGAAGGAAACTGCCCGAGAATAGCAATAGCTTCATACCGCAGTATTGAGTCTCTGCACCTCGTCGCAGAGTAGTACAGGCACATGATCAATCCCATACTGAACTGTAATACAGGTTCTCCGAATAGCCGGAACTCCTGGTCCTTCTGAAAAAGAAACCGCGAGCAGTTGATAATATACCGAAATCGTTCCAGGAAATTATCAAACACGCACTCTTCCGTATCCATAATCGTATCGATAATGGTCTTAAAGACCAATTCATAGACGTGGCATTGAAGGACTCCCAAACTCTCTTTCGTGGGAACTTTTAAATTCTGTTCCCGGAACAACCGCCCAAATACCTTGTTCCACTTCGCGAAAGCTCGGCTGCAAAGATCAAATCCGCTTTTCAGAGCGTCTTGTTCGTGTGCGATGGAATTTCGAGGAATACTACTTATTATGCCCGTCCTGTATCTAACGGACTTCCTCACGGCCTTGAGAATCATGATGGCCATTTGACAGGCGTACGGAAACGCGACCTCAAGAGACCCAAACCGATCAGGCATATTCTCCAACAATTCCTTAATGTCGTCAAAGTCTTCTGTAAATGGAGGACTGTATACCGGATTTATAACAAGCAAAGTCTGTACATGATTTCAAAGTCAGCATGACATGTACTAAACCTTTGCCGAGTGGTGAGCCAATTCAGGAACTGTTGTACTTGTCTCGGACGTCATCTATGTCAAACCGCTCCCAAAGCAGTAGAGAGTGGGAGGAAACAAAGGGGATGACACGAACCATCAAATGCATCTCGAGTCGGCCTAACGCTGGAGCAATTTCCGGATCGATGGCTGGTGGGGCTTGGGTTGGATTTGTTGCGAAACTCCTGTTTCTCCTGGCTATCTTCCATTCCTTTAAAAGCTTCTGACTACTATATATTTGCTGTGTTGCAGTCTGCCAATTGCCATGCAAACTCTCAAAGCATCCAAACAGCAAGCTCGTGATCACGGCCAGTCTCATGGTTGGGGTGTCTTCGGACAAAGTCTCGCGCAGATAGCCAAGAGCTTTGCTCTGATGTAGAAATGCCAACTTTTTAAAGTCATCTTTCCTTGATTGGGGATCGTTCTTCTCGTGTGTTGAAGATTTGTAGAGAGCGCTCAAGGCAACGATTTCATGTCGTATAGCTGGCTCATGGTGGCAAAGTTGTGGAATAAAGCGTGTCCAAAATGGCGTTTCAAAGTAGCCGCATATGACATGCGCAACCTTCTCGCGAAAGAGTTCGAAGTAGCGTCGCTCCTCCTCATTTCCAGGTACAGAAGCAGAAGGGTTGCGGGGGCCAAGGAGCGAATATCGAGGGTAGATTTGAACAAAGCTTTCGGCTTTGCCAGAGCCTTGCCTATCCATTCGGATGCCTTTAGAGCGAGGCTGCAGTGGGACCAGGCTCCTTATGCGAGGATTCTGTGCAGTGCCGTAGGCGCATCCATGTCCTGTACCAAAGCTTTCGCATCGAAGACATATCGGTTTTGTCTCATCACACTTCACTCTTCGAATCCTAGATTCCTGTTAGTCTGTCTTTGTATATGGTTTTATGGGCAGCCATATCTTTCACGCAGTTCTCCCAGTAGGGCATCGTCTGCTGACAAGTGCTACCGAATGAACTTACTTGCACGTGATACATCCATCCCGACTCTTCTTATTGTGCGCTCTCGATTTTTTGGGCTTCGGACAAGGAAATGAAGCACTCATAGCAGCAGAGTAAAAACTTAAACAGCTTCGTAGAGTTGTTGAACCTCCTACAACTTGATTTAGGGCCGTGATTGCGTCACGTGATAAGTACTGGACAACTGACCTGTCCGAGGCAAAGACAAGGGCCACTCAGAGACCCAATCGCACACCGTAATATGAGATGGAACCATTAGTGATATTCATGAGGCCAGCTCGAGCTCAGGCCCAAAGTGGTGATGGAGCATTTG